>JAUMHM010000005.1:53804828-53843709 GCA_032362435.1 Melikaiella ostensackeni
AGTTTTAAGCGATTTTCGAGAAGTTGTACATGCATGTTTTGGTACAGATTTAGATCCCAGCTATGAAAAATGTATTGGAAAATTCAAGGCTAGCTACTTGAGTTTAGGGATACCCGTTACGCCGAAAGTCCATGCCGTATTTTGGCACGTTCAAGAATTTTGCGAAGAAAGTAAGACAGGCTTAGGTAAATACAGTGAACAGGCAATGGAATCTGTACACTCTGATTTTAAAGTAGTGTGGAAAAAACATAAAGTAAATGTCAATCATTCAGAGTATAAAAAGCACTTGTTACGAGCTGTTTGTGAATATAATGGCCTCCACATTTAATTTGAAAAAAAAACTTACTATTGTACTTTTTTAAATACTTTATTTCATTTTTAATGTTTGTGTTGTTATGTAATAAAAAATATTATCTATAAAATGAAATACGATAAATTTATTTGTATACTTACTGACTTTCTGCGTGCGCGTATTTTCTTTTTTTCTTTCCACGTATAAGCTAAAGACTTTTTTTAAGAATATTTAAATGATCTCTTAAATATCAGTGAATTGTATGTCATGTATATTTCACATATATTCAGGTATATATGACCTACATAATATTTCGAAGTGATTTTAATTTAATTTTAATTTAAAACAATAATGAAACTCAATTTGAGTGAAATATCATGAATAAATATGAAGTATTTATCAAAAATATGCTATTTTATAAAAAAAAAAGTTGAAAATTTGGAATGGATACGAAAAACAAAATATGAGGTGTTAAGTAAAAAAAAAACTGTTAAGTCTATCCATCAATAAGGTCTTCTATCCACGGACCGATCAAACGAATTTCGACCTTATGGAATACATCACTGATACTAAAATCGACTTTTGTCGCAAAGGGCCCGTTTGTCGATTTTGATTTTGACGGGAAAATGTTCCTAGAATGCCACAGAATCAAACCCAACATGAAAATCCGAGGTTAAAAAACGTTTGAATTAAACTTGGTTCAAGCACACCGTGATCGTGAAAAAAGTACGTTTTTGAATTGAAAAAGAGATTTTCAGATAGAATGATCAAAGTCAACATTTTAGTCAACATTTTCCGAAATGAATTCATTTTTTTGTGTAAGAAGTACCATCCGATAGGACTACAATTTGCCCAATTCTGGCCCCGATCAGACAACTATTTTTCGGGGTGGATACATTTCATGAATTAGTCCCCATATGCAAACACTGCAGGCGCTAATTTCTCTGATATTTTCGGCAATCCAAGAACTTCAGGATCACAATTAGGTAACTTTCTGTTAAATAGAAATAGGTTGCGTGGTACGGATTTTTCAGATACGGAAGGAATTGGAACAGAAGATAAAATTGGGATTGATTTGAGCCACTTAGAGTTACCAGAGCGAGCTAGCAGCACTTTCATTCCATTACATACTTTGAATATTGCTGATAAGTCACCGTTCTATAAATTTAGGAACAGGATTAGGCCGCAAGACAAGGAGACTAAACCTCCGAGGATGGATATGCGACTTCCTAACGAGGAACTTTACACAAGAAACCCCAGGGTTGACAGACAGTCACAATTTAAATGAAGAATTATCCCCAATCCTGGAAAATCAAAATTCAACTTGGCTGCTAATTGAAATTTTGAGTCTTGAAATAAAAGTGATCACCAATCAACTGAATCAGAAAATTCATACGGTATGAGAGGAAACTCCGAAAAACCGACCAAAACCGTGAAAAGTACAGAAATCGATATAGAGATGGGGATTCTAACCCCAATGATAGAACTTTTGATCAAAGCCCGAATAAAGTAACCGGTAGACAGCACACTAGAGCAGTTGGTGTTAACGATTACTGTAGAGTAGACAATAGTCCGACAATAGACGAATGATGAGCTCCTGCTATTAATGTTGAAAATATCAAAAGGGGTTGCAAGCGAATGGTTCCGTGATGTAAAGAGAATAAAGCGATGGGATACTTCGGCACGATGAGAACTGTCATTCAAAAGACGATTAAGTAATGACGATTCTCAAAATAGTATCCAAGATCAGATCCAAACTCGTGCGCAAGGTTCAGGCAAAAGCACCGAGGATTATCTAACGTTTTTGCAAGATCTTATAGATAAACTGAAGGCTGAAATGCCTACAGCGGAATAGAAGTTGACAATGACTTGCTGCAGAGAAAGGCCATCTATTTAGAAACCAGCTTTCGTGAATCTCAAGAAATTCGAAAGAAGGTCTTAAGTTACGTCGAAATTAACCACGTTATCCACGCATGAAAGAAGGAAAATGGATGAGGTCTCCAAAAAAAAAGATTTAGATAAATCTGATAAGCCCCCTCCTCAACTAATGACTAAGGACATCCACCAAAGTTACATGGCCAGTAGGCTCAAAGAAAGAAGGAGAAGGGAGCAAGTCTCAAAACCCCTATACATAGCCATACTGGAAGGCGGAATCGGCGTATGGTTTGGTCACGACCATCCGTGAAATATCTCTTTCAAGCCGGTATTGGGAGGCGAACGAATAACGCCGCCGAAATCCAAGCCGCTACCAAATGGATCACAAATTAGAAAATCAATGGATGGAAGACTACTGATGACAAGCCTATTGTCAATCGAGCAGAGTTCGAAGAACTAAGGGAAACGTTAGAAACACTTTAAGTAGCCTGAAAATATGTCCCCAGTCACCAAAGGATTGGAGGAAATGAGATGGCGGATCAGCTGGCACGAGTGGGAATCAGTAAATCTAATGCCAATGTAGATAATCATCTCCCAGAATGCAATATACTCCACAAAGAGCAGAGCATCGCTATAACTGTCGTTCATGCAGACCTTATAGGTTATGTTAGTTCTCCTGCGGACAGCATGGAAAGCAATGTCGACAGCGATAGTGATCAGAAAAATCAAGATATGGGATCAAAACCATTTGAATCTTTGGAGGTAAGAAGAGAAGGTCAACGATCTATCTCCGAACTCAACTAATCATTAGAAGATCACCTTTCTTGTTTTTGGGGCAAGGAGGGACTTGACAAAGCCCACAAAGACAAAGTTACCCAAGTGGAACGCCTGCTTCATCAGGAGGAGCAGATGACGAAGAGTTATTAATTTTCTCACAAGACGTGGATCTATGTAGGGAACCCAATAATCCTCTGCTTGCTACGGTAAATAATTTTCTAGAATCATTTCATAGACACCTCAATACGAGGGAAAATCAGGATACTGTGACAGAAACAAGTCTACTTGGAACGAACGGGGTAGACAGGAAAAGTACAGTTCGATTTAAGGACTTACTGGAAGTAAGAGAATCTCCCATTATAGGAAATCAGCCCTCAAGGAGCTCATTACTTCAAAAGCTGAAGTCTTTAGCCATGCCTGCTGCAAGTTCAACTCCAGCAGCCAAGAGTGATAAACCAAAAGAAACAACCATCACGACAAGATGCTCTAAAAGTCTAAATGTACAAGTACCACATACATATAGTTGATTCCTCTTCTCTTTCAGATATAAAAGGATGCTGTACCAAAGGCTTCAGAAAGCAACTCATGGATCGCACAACATCTTACAGAACCCCACAGCTGATGCTGAGCATTTAGGTTCACTGCTATAAAGTTGCTGCTCATATAACAATCTACAACAAACAAAAAATTCAGAACCAGTTGGTAAATTGGTGTTATTTTCGGAAGATACATTTCCGATCAGAATTTTACCTAATGATGTTTCAATGATTATTATCGCCATGTTTTCCAGGGACTCTGATTGATTCAGGATAATATTTATTTGGGTCGAATTAATATTATGCATAATTAAAATGACAAGTGCATCTTCAGTCCCAATACCATGGGATCTGTCCGATATGACATTATTAATAAGCGATTTAAGACAAAAGTCTCTCTCTGTGTTCAAATACCTTTCACATAATACATCAAATTTTTTTTTCATGATCGTTATTATCTCAAGTCTAGGTCACGTAGTAGTAAATTTTAAATCACTGATCGATGTGTGTTTACATAATGAACATTTTCAGATTCATACGAACTCGTTGTTGTTCCGTTCAGAATGAAGTAAGATGGGTGGGAAGCAGTAAATACAATTTTAAAACCCAAGATTTATAAAATAATACTGCTGTTGGTATTTATCAAGAGAAAAAAAATTAGGTTGCAGAAAGGTAGTTGGAGTTAATTAGGATTTTTCACTTGACATACCATTTATTTCAAGGACTTAGTCAATATTTATGAGTCATATTGCGATCCACTTATACAGGCATAACAAAGTCGCACTTTTTCATACAGATGTTAAAGAAATATAGTGTGCACAAAGGGAGGAAGGTGACTTCACTCTTCTTCCTCACTAGGCGCACATTATACTAGTTTCACGTCTTCTGAATGTTGCTCGTCATTTTTGATAAATTTGTCTACAACTTGAGATGAGGACAATTAAGAGACTTGAATGTAGAGCCGCCGGGTACTGTTTTTGAAGTGGTGAGCCGTAGCTTATGCATTGTACTTGAAGAGGAGTGACCAAGTAGAAGGTTCTGTCACTTTTCGTTCATTTTTCGCAGGCACTCAAATATAACCAAAAACCTGTTTTTTTACCTCTCAACCCGATTTTTTTCATAACCTTGACGTAACGGAGCATTTCTGTCACCCGATTCGGATTCATCATCCAAAAATCTATCAGAAATCATCAGAAACATGCAGGAGAAGAAATCATATGGGGCAGTGTTTTTAGTCGAAATCGTTTTGCTTTTACAATTTCCATCCGTCATATTATATCTGCCATTCAAAATTCTAAAATTTTGACATCTGACTTAACATCAGTGACTAACCAAAACCCGGAGTAGCAGTTTTTAGTTAGATTGGTTTTGTTCTTGCAATTTCGATCCGTCATTCTTGATTTTAAAATTTTGACTTCGCATTCCAAATAAGTGACCACAAAAACTCTCAAATATATAAAATACAATATTTAAGCCCCATAGTTAAGCGCATATTACGACATTATATCGTCTTTCTTTTTGGATAAGGTCGTAAGCCTCACCAGTTTCAGAAATGTCTTTTTTATTGCATTTCATACTTTACAAAACCACGCGTCAATTATCGGTTATATTCTTAACAAAAAATTATGGCATTACTTTAGTAAGGACTTTTTCAAAATCATAAGGTCGTGAGCGAGAATGCGAAATAGGTCATATTCCACTGAAAAAAAACTATGTGCGACGTAAGCCACATGAAAGGGGTGCGACCTTCTCAACGGTTAATGTGACAATTTTTTACCTCTTCGGTGAAATTTCAGTTTTTTGGTTCACGACCTATGCAACTTGATGGACGATATAATGTTTAATAATGAAGTTAAAATTTCTATCATTTTTTAGGAACATAATGAAGGTGCAGCCCATTAATCCAAACACTTTTATGACGCGTGGACTGGGTATGCAAACATCGCCACATCACGATCATTATCAGCAAGATCTTCAGCAACAACAAGATGCTACTTTTCCCCTACTTACTGTATTATATGAAATGAATTTTCAAATCCAGGTTGAATGCTATTTTAATTGCTTATATCATCAATCTCACTATTATTTATAATTATCACTTCCAGTAGAAGTAAGCTAGTTAGCGCGAATTAAGGCAAACTAAAAAGGAAAGGAAATATATTAATAAAAAGATCATGCATCGATACTCAGACCAGCGATCCCTCGTGTATCAGTCCAGAATGCTATCACTGAGCTACGAGAGAAAATAGTCTCGTAGCCATCATCTATCAAATAGCTATTTCTATCAAATGATACACAGTTACAATGAATCATCTATGTCCCATGCGTTGGTTTTCAACTCACGAATGAAACTAAATAGAAAATTCTTTAGTATTGACGTTAGGGCGGAGTGAAAGTTATCAAATTATTCCAACCGTTTGAGCTGAGTGGAAAAAATTTGTGGATTGGCATTCAAAAAAAAACGAGAAAAGAAATTTTTTTAAGTAGTAAGAGTAATAAAAAAATTACGAATTAAAAATAAACTTATTTGTTTACTTTAGAATATTTGGAAATTGTGCAAAAACATGTTTTCTTAAATTGAGTTCAATGTACACTTGTTTGGAGAAAAATGAATATTTTTCTACTAGTGACTAGCAAAAACTGCAGTTACAAAAAACTTAACATAATTTTTTGACAAATTGGATTTTTCTTTATTTTTTAAGAATTAAAATTTTAAAATCCGAAAACCAAACAGGAGATTTTGTCCAACTTAAAACTTTCTTTTCATACTTTCTCAGGATGCCAACCCACACATTTTTTCTCTCAGCTCAAACGGTTAGACTTATTTTTTCTTTTAGTACTCCACCGTAATGGACGTCAAGTCAAGTACAGAGGTCAGTCAGTGTTTGCAATGGGAATTTGATTTAGCTTAGAAAAATAAGGACTGGTAAAAGGAGCACGCGAGAAAGTGTAGGCATAGATTACTCCACACGCACGATTGAGGAAAAACATCAAGAAGAATGTGTTTTGTTATTTGTCCAAAGTTGGACCAATCCTTCACATTTTTAGAATGAGTAAAACTAGATGTTACAAAAATCAGGGAAAAGCACATGCGTACGGTTAACCGCGATTGAGCTCAACCCTCAAATACTGAATGCTTCAATATGCAGTTCATTGTAAGTCTTGAAATCCCCATTAAAAAATGAAAAAACATTTTTTCTAAAGAACAAGCCTTTTTTAATTTATTTCTGAAATAGTCTTACTATATTCGGGAAATGAAAAAAACCGGACGTTGAGGTATGTTAATTTTAAGGTAAATCAAGGTATCAATGGAGAAAAAGAGGAAAGAACGATTTTTCTGAAAAACCGGACTAGCAATTTCTTCTTTCCAATCATAAAATAGTTGTAATGCATACCTTGGCCAAAAAAATTTATTACTACCAGCAACTTTGGATTGAGCTCAATGTAGGCTGACCGTGTTCGAGAATAAAGAACCCAGGGCACGATATCAGTATTAACCGCGACCGTCAACTAAATTAAAAGTCACTATGTTCCATCGAAGGAATCATTGATCCATTGATCGTATAGCTAGCTCTCTTGGTTGTTTCAACCACAGGAAACGTCACTTTAATGATTTGATGTCTTGTGACCGTTGATCAAACACCACAATGTCCTGCCTATTGTGAACGACAGTGTGATCTGTTAGGATGGTTCTGCCTCAGTATGGGTAGTAATTTGCATTTCCAGTACCGCCTGTGGAACATACTTGTAGAAAGGCATGCATCCAAAGGCAATTTTCTACTGTATGATTCTAGCGACATCATTGCGTCTACGATTATTACCTCCGAAGGTAAATGCAGAGGTGTATAGATGTCATCTTCGCTACTGATGGCGTCGTAGAATATGATGTCCGGCTTACTACTGAAGTAGGCAGTCAACTGCGTGATTTGCGACACACAGAGTTACCAGACTTCCATGCACGCTTCAGCCTCCTTAGCAACGTGATAGGACTCTCCTCTTTTAATCGGAGTTGTGTGATAAATTAGATATATCGTCCTTGGCACGCGAATTTAACTATTCAAATTATCCAGTTCGGTGTTGGAACATTTGATAAGCCCGAAACAGTAGGTGAGGAGCATAATTACGTAGGTGTCAATGCCCTTAATCTTACTAACTGAATTGAGGCCAGTTTCCACGCCTTTGATTGTCAAGCCACAAGTCCATGTTCCTCATTCCCCTTTCTATGTGCAGTTTTCTGCACTTGGATATTCCTAGTTCCATATAGACATCTTTGGAAAAATGCAGGATGCTTATATCCTGTTCTCCATTTCTTTAGGCTGTATCCATAGGGTGAGTTGTTGCATGTCCTGCTAAGTGGGTTAAGCACTAAAGTGCATCATGAGGCACTAAAGGAGTCATCCTGGAAAATCCCGGTCATAGTCTGCAGGTACCCGGAAACCCTGGGTAACACACGATCAAAATATGTGAGCCTCCTATCTCATTGGAATACGGTGTGACTTAAGAATTTAATGACGCTTGAGGAATACCGAAAATGATAATAATCACGAAAAATTTCATTTTCGTTGTTATTTTTAGGCTAGCATTCATATTTCGGATCATATTCATATTGGCAGTGGGTCACTGCCTCATTGTGTTATATTAACCAATTGATGCATTTTTGTGGGATTTATACGTGTAGAAGTGGTCGGCTGTGGGCTTCCAAACGAAGCATCCTGTACAAGTGCAGCTGATGATCTGCCGAATGGCGCTTTTGACTGATAACTTGCCTAGACGGCAGCCCTGTTGAGTGTTGGCCCAGCATAGCGAGGCTGATTTCGAAATCCGTATAACCCAGACGATGGGTTTGCCACATCCCCACGCCTTATGATTCTTGTGTTTTTTAAAGTTTTTCTTGGTTAAAATCGATTTTAATTTTTTCATTATTATCTACGTACTGATGTGTGTAACATGGTAAAATTTTGAAACGATATTTGAAGCATCTTACGAAATTGAGAGCTCCTAAAGCGACGCAGCCGCCTTGGAAGGACCATAAGCGTCTATCTAAGGGAGGGAATTACTTTGCCCAGGAACATAGATTTTCCAGGCATGATGTTATATGAACGAAGGATCTCCGACACGTGTCGATTTAGCCTCTGGGGTCGATTGCCTCTTTGATATTGATACAACTGACCCAGATTGACTCCCATTTTGCTGACATTTTGCGTTGCCGGTTCTCTTAGATGGTTTCAGGTACGCAAGTTTAAGAATGGTATCACTAAATCCTATCATGAGACGCAAGTCCTCTACACTGAGTTCTACAATGGGCTGGATAGAAGCAGGGTTGTGTTTTAGGCGATGCTACTCGTAGTTATTGTTGGGCCTCCCTTTTAATTTTTTCCATTCTGACCTCGGAAATGATGTAGCGCCGCCTAATGGAGTGTGGTCAATATGCAACATATTGTTCGTTCACTCTCGAGGCCAACTCAGGATGAAAATTCACGAAGATGCGATGTCTTCGTTCATCGCGATTCTTCCCCTTCCTCTCCACCGCTAGTGCCCGAAAGTGACACTTGATTACGTCTCTATTTATTTTCGTTCCCCACCTGATCCATTTTTTGATATATGCACGTCCTCCTTTTAGGTTCACAAACAAACAGACAAACAAAATACAACTTGCGAATATAATCTTATGTAATTTTGCAAAGCAACTCAAGAGGATTCTGCCTGAATCTCATCAATTTGTGTTTCTTTCGTCTCTATAATAGAACTGCGTCATAACTTCTATAGTAAAAATAACCATATACATGTTTTAATTTGTAGGTTCCCAAACCATTGCTTATTGCTGAATGGTATACGGCTGCCTGAACACGAAATATTCCATCATTTATGATCAACTACAGTGTATAAACCTGACATCAAACTCTGTTCTTTGTACGCCGAACAATCTAAAGAAGATACAATATTGAATCTTTTGTCATTAAACATAAAAAGGACACCTTAATGGATTTCAAAGAATTAGGTCTAGGATTACAGATCTCAGTCTGTTCAATTTCCATACAAATTTATTCAATCCTTTTAAGCATACATATGGATATATTTTAATCTACCGTTGTGCACCTACATAAAGACTAAGAAGCAAATAAATACCAACTACTAAAGTTGAAAATTTCCAAAAATATTACAGTATACATTTCAAATACTTTTCCGTTTGTGAAAAATTGTAGGGTAGATCACCATATACCGAGGGAGAACCATTTGTCACAATCGTTTTCTATTACCCTATGTATGTAAGACATTAATATGTTATTTTTTAGGAGAACTCATTAAATAAGTCTCATTTAAGCTCCTGAATCATAAAGGTTAAGTGAACATGCCATAATACTGAAAATAGAATGAGTTTTATCTCAGATTTCGACAATAGGAGCGTCCTCGACAGTAGGTTCCTAATTTACCCTATTTAATCCTTTAAAATGAACACCAAATGTAAAAAATTAATATTTTTAATACTATGTGTCTCTTCAGTTATTTAGAAGTGAAAATTACAAATAAGTCAGGCTGCCTCAAAATTTATTTGCAAACTGCATTGTGTGTAAATGTATGTACAGGTATAGTATATAAATATATGTGCATATATAAATTAGGTCAAACAACCACCGGAGGGTCCCCCTGGGAGCCACTGAAATGCGAAAATGACATAGGCTCCCTGTAGAACCGCGGTAAATGACACTCATGGACACGTCTCACGACCGTAAGGTGCGTGGCCACAAGGCACGACGAAATCACAACGACAGGCCGACGAGATCCTCGTGTGTCTTGAGGACACGGAGCGACCCAAGAATGACAACTCTCTGCATCCATCTTGCGAGTGCCTTGGCATGTTTTTGGCACGCAGGTATGGCTTCGAGGCTACGAACCAGCGATGGCTTTGCATTATTGTAAGCACTGATGTCGAGGACAATCATTCCAACCAAATATTCTCGGAACGTTCCCCGCATCGCGTGTGTAGAGATACGTCGTTCCCGCATGAGTGGGGCATCCAGATAGTATGTGCCATAGGTGCTCATAATGTGCATGACATGCTCTGCACCTGTCGCTGGAAACTTGTTGACATAAAATGCGACTACAGTATACCAAGATGGAAATAACATCATCCTGACACGCGAAAATGTAACCCTTTGCGCCTGAACTGAGTCCGGATGATTTAAGGAGAGCAAGCGTTAACTCCATTAACAAGGACATTGACAAGTTCGCGCCCGCCGTTCAAGTGTGAAATTTACATACGCGGAATGGACGAGTTGAAATGCAAGCTCTTCTATGCATGATCTCACGCGTGGCGATGTTGAGGGCCGTGAGCTCGTGTTTCATCCATGAAACCACCCCAAACGAATAGGATGGAACCGGAACGGAAAACATATTAGTCGTTGATATCATGTTCAACGCCGACAGATTAAAAGACCAAATCTGTCGGAGAAGACGTTTGTTTCCGCTTTGGTGAGCCTCTTTTACTGATGTTATCTCCTGAATGTGGCTCTCATGCACGCCTAGCAATAGGTAGATCTCTTCGACACTAAGGTGTTTAATAGCACTCCCACTCATGAGCTCAGGGTCCTCGAAAACGCCAGCAAGTTGTTCTCGATTCAAATAAATCATTGCACACTTGTCCAATCCAAAGTCCACACCAATTTCTCCTATGTAACCCTCGACGATCCTCAGAGCATGCTTAAGCTGCTCTGCTGCAGAAGCATAGACCTTCGGATCATCGATACCAAATATATGAGTGACCTTATGCTCGCAATTTTTAGTTTTATCGCAGAGGTACTAGTGAGAATTGCGTAGTGCGAGAGATAGTGTCAGAACTGTGATGCAAAAAAAAAAGAGGGCTTAAGGAAGAGGAAGAAGAGACATCGATACCTTTAAAGGAGCTGCGGTGACTGTTCCCAAAATATATGGTTAAAATGATTGTCCTTGTGATCAGCCCTCCATTGTATTCATATCGTAAGCCTTGAAGCTGACTTCGGTGGCGATCATATGATTTTTCCAGTTTTCCGTACAAGGTTCATTTCTGATGTTGTCAAAGCAATGCGTTTGCTTGTGGAAGAAATAGTCTCTCGATCTGTAGGAATTTGTTTCTCAAGCAGCCTAAATAAGAATCAGCCGAAACTATTAAGGAATGAAGCGAGTCTTTAAATTGAGACCTCACTAATAGTTGCTAAATTTTACTATTAATATGTTCTTACACCCCAAATAATAGCTTAATGTTATGCATAAGTAAAAGTGGTCAACAAAAATGACATATATCTTTGGAATGCGATACAATTCCGGAGTATTTTTTTGCAGTGGATTCAAATCTGGAATCAGTTCGCTTCCACCAGCTCTAAGGGTTCCCGAGATATTTGCAAAGCACATTTTAAAACTCGATAAAATAAGGTTTTACAGACATTGTTATAATTGACAAAAAAATTAAGGTTTATGAATGAGTAATAGGATTTTTTGTTCGTTTTTCAAAGGGGAACAAGACTAAAAAAAATTCATTTGAGCATTATCCGCTCTTGGTATACAGAAGAAAGTATGCGCCTTATGTTTTTGGTTGCAGCATGTCGTATAATAATCATCACTAAACACCTGTACCGATCGCTAACATTCTTTCCTATTAAAAAAGTGTGGTAGTTTTGCTGACTATTGGTCAAATTTATTGAAAATGACTGAGAGGTCCCTCAAGCCATGTGAATGTTTAATGTTTCGACTACACTCCGGTAGTCCTTTTCAATATACAGAAATGGCTGACAACATGACCTAGAAAATTACAGAGTAACAGTCAAGATAATGTATTGAAATATAATTATAATGATTTCTAATTCTTTGACTAGATCAAAAGTGGCGAAAATTGAACTGATTTAAGATGAAGAATGTAAACACACCTGTGTGTTTAGTGCAAATAACTGTGGAAACTGAGACAGTTGACTTTTTTAAGTGCGAACTCGCACAATTTGGTTCTTCGAGCCAAGTTTTTCAACAGTGCAATAGTGATTTATTAGTGCAATTGTTAATAGCTATTCAAACGAGTGTTCATGCCGCCAAGTGATCAGGCGTCAATTCCCATTTTCCACAACCAGCTATGCGAGAAAGCGGGGTGGTGCTTCTGGCCTCGGCTCTCGTCAATACTGAAGGATCAGTCGGAGGACGTTACCTTACCAGAGTGATACTGGGCCAAGGTGCTCAGGCATCCTTTGTTCTGGAATCCCTGGTAAAACGACTTAGGTTACCACGTCATTCAGAGGCCATCACTGTTTTGGGCGTTGGAAGCCAGCGATCCAGAGACGCGAGAGGTATTGTTACCATAAAGGTATACTCTCGCATCAATCCTGAAATCAAATTTTTAGTCCGAGCCATCTGTATGTCTAGACTCACTTCTTATATTCCTCCTGATGGTGTCGTCATTGAGGACTGGTACCATTCAAGCGGTTTGAATTTAGCAGACCCCTTTGTTCATGAAGGGAGGATATTGGAGGTGATATGAACGAGACAGCTACTTCTTTTTCTTTTGACCAGGATCCTACTTTCAGAACATTGGGGATTTTGTGGCAATCAGCTTTCCATTGCTTTCGATTTCAGATTCGACCACCAGCAAAGCCGATCGTGATGATTAAGAAAACTGTCTTTTCTGAGATTGCTTGTATCTTCGATCCGAAAGGATGGTTGGCTCCGGCTATAGTCCGAGCCAAAATTCTCATGCAGATTCTGTGAGCTCTCAAACTGGATTAGGATCAATTCCTACAATCTGATTACAGTAAAATGTGTTTGGAGTTCCGCGCTGAGCTACCAGAACCTATATCATTGATCATCCCACGCTGGGAGGGTTTTTCATCGGAAGTCTCCTGTGAATGACTCGGCTTCAGCGATGCCTCCGAAAAGGCGATAGGAACAGTCGTATATTAACCGACTGCGCTTCAAGAAATACTCGTCCTTGATAAAGTTATTGAGGGTCACAGCTCTCTGTCTGCAATTTTTGGCACAGCTCCACAAGAAGTACAACGTCAAGCCACTCTGTCATCTCACATCTACTATGCTTTATTTGGCTCTGCGACGCCTGATCAGATATACTCAACGGGAAAATTATGCCGAAAAAATCCGAAAGGTTCAGAAACGACTCCTCCTGGTAAACGGGAGTCCATTGGCTCAACTTCTTTCTCCCTTGGATGATGATGGTCTGTTACGTTTGGGAGGTCGTTTGTCTCACGCCGTTCTAGACTATGACGAGCGAAGTTCATACATTCTTCCCAAGGATTTTTGTTAACAACTTTAGTCATCTAAAACGGCCATCAGTTCATGATGCATGGAAATCCACAATTGACCCTCTCATATCTTCGGAGAAGATGCTGGATCTTATCAGGCCGATCTGCAGTAAAACATGTATTGGGTCGTTGTGTGACATGCGCTCGAAATCGAGCGTTACCTTGTACTCAGGTGATGGCTCCGTTGCCACCCTTCAGGGTCAAGAAAACTTCACGACCTTTTGCTAAGACTGGTCTCGACTACGCAGGTCTTATCTGGATACGTACTCTCAAAGGACGGAGCCACAGGGCCTATAAAGGTTATATTGTCATCTTCGTCTGTTGCGCTACTAGAGCGGTTATTTTCAGTTCGCTTCTGATTGTACTACGGATGCATTCGTCGCCGCTTTCAAGAGATTTCCAGGACGTCGAGAAGTTTGTCAGATCTTGTACAATGACAACGACACCAACTCTGTGAAAGCTGATTGACAACTACGAGAAATGTTTTCTGCAACATCAACTGAAGATTCTAATATTGTCCGTTATCTTGCGGATAACCAAATTCAAATCCAAATTCAGTGAAAATTTAGTCCATCTGCAGCTTCACATTTCGGTGGACTTTTGAAGGCGACAGTTCGTTCCGTCAAATACCATATTCGGCGAGTTCTGGGTGACACCACCCTTACTTTCGAGGAAATGACGACGTCCCTTGCTCAGGTGGAAGCCTGTCTGAACTCGAGACTGATCCAATCATTAGAGGACGACCCTAATGACGTTGTTGCCTCAACACCAGCTCACTTCCTCGTTAGATCTTCTCTACACACCGTGCCTGAATCTTCTCTTCTTAATGATAAACTCAGTCCGTCTGCGTGCTGACAACTCCTAACGGAAATGTATCAGACTTTCTGGATAAGATGGTCTTCCGAGTAGCTACACGAACTTCAAGTTCGTTCAAAATGGCAGAAGCAGAAACCTCCCGTAAAAGTCGGAGATCTTGTACTGGTACTTCAGGAGAAACTTTCTCCTACAAAATGGATCCTGGCCCGGGTAATTGAAGTCTACCCAGGCTCTGATGGTCAAATTCGTTCAGTATCTCTCAAAACTGTAGAAGGTCAATTAAATCAACCTGTTGTGAAACTTGTCAAACTTCCTGTTTCTGTTTCAGATTCAAAATGAGATATTTTGAATTCCTTGTACACCGTCACCTCTCTCAAGGTGGGCCCATACCTTATGAGGCTCACAACAAGCACTTGTCACGTTCCACGAAGAATGTGATATTCTGGATATTCGTGACATATCACGAAGGTGGGCACAATGTTCAGAATTTCAACGAGCTCTTCTCTCTTTCGCGGTCGCGGGTGACTTTGAGTCTGTGCACGGCCCTGGGCCTTTCTTTTCCGTCCACCTGCAAGTCCACTGTATAAGTGTACATAGGTTGGACGAGGGGAGCGCAGTACCGTTCTACCCATGACTCGGGTCACCACCCGTGTTATTACGCTCGTGGTATTTTCTGTGTTGAAAATTTTGAATTATGGCATTTTGCACCCAATGATTTAAAGGCTGTTCAAATTTGTGAAAGTGACTTTTCTAGGTATCTTCAGTCAGTGACTAAAGGTACAATAAACGGGCTTGTTTTTTAATTTTATTTTAACAGTGTTAATTTCTCATGAACCCTTTCGTAACGTATTTGTATAATACTATTTCGACATTTTTACAGATCCAGTAGAATTTTTTAAGCGCAAACTCGTACAGTTGTATTATATTTCATTTCATAGGGGGTGCGTACTCGTTCCCACATCGCCCATGAGGTAGAGTATTCAGTGCCCCTTTTTCAAGGGGTATTTCCAGTAGGACTAGTCCACCAGATCCGTTTTTTTGTGGAAGACAGTTTCCATATCCCGAGGCTCCGTCGAACACATCTTGCATATTCAGGCGATGACTGTTGGAACATATTTGTCCTGAACAATTAGCGAAAAGTTCTGAGCACTGTAATCCAACTGCTCTACAGATTCATCTAGATGCACAAGCTTAAAGGCATCTATAGGAAATCGTTTTTAGCAGGTCTAAGGGTAGTGCAACTGTTTTCATGGTTATTGGCATTAAACTATTTGCTGATTTTCACCAGCCCCACTCTTCAGGATTCAAGCGGTTGCCTTTCCAAAGCTGAGCCATAATCACGGAGTCATAATCCTTGCATACATTAACGGACGTATTTACAATCAAGGTTTCAGCGTCTTCTTGGAGTTTGACTTCAGGAGCCACTTGCCCACCTGCTCTTCTATTTTCATGCTTCCAAGACCTTCTGAATTCGTTTTTTGGTAAGGTTTTAGCGTGATGAAACCACCTCCAACAAGCTGCAGAATACGAGTATTTGAAAGTGTTTTACAATTTGGAATCGGCGCGAATGATGGCACTGCAGTACAAGAAGTAATAACTTAAATCCCACCCATATTCTTGTGTCCGTCTAATGTCCTTATACTATATTGTGGTCTGCATTATCAAAAATATACTGTTTTAAGAAGGATCTCTAAAAGTTGGGTTCTTCGAGATTCATCAGGACTAATGTTTCAAATTGTACGATCTTAGCCTACGTGGAAGTGAGTTCCAAGCTGGACAGGATAATCAACATATCCTTGGACCCATATATTTATGTAGCATTACTGATACTTTCAGTTCTAAGCATGAAATAAAAGATTTTAGACGCATAACTGAAATTGAAATAAGAGCAATCGCAATCTTTATTCGCTTCCGTTTTTCTATACCACCTCTTTTATATTTACAAACTAATGCGTCCAAAAGTACATCCAAATTTGAGGGTATGTCCGACTCTGCAGTATCCTGGAAACATTGAGGGGAATGATAAACAAAATTGTCATACAGCTTTAATCGAGTTTGCTCTTGAATAATTTTTCCCGCAGCCTCAACTAGTCTTTTACGCCCCTCATCTATGTTGCTCTGTTTGTTGTTATAAGAATGTTGATTTGAGATTTCCCGCCCCATATTACTGAACGATATTATAGGACCTAGTATCTCGCTACGAGGGTTACTTATCATAATCTCATTCCTGAACATTTCCTGGAATTTAGATACTATGAAGAGAAAACTGACATTCTTCTGAATTTTCTTTAAAAATATCTGCGATGAATTGAACGATTTTCGTACTTTCCTCATTTTTGGGACCAGCTGCAAGGTTGTCGCTTCTACCTTGCACACATTTTTTTCGGCAAATACTTTTGCATTTAATAGTCGCATTTTTCAAATCTAAAAATCTACTAAGACCTTTTAATATTACCTTACTGCAACTGCCATCAGGCTTCTGTTTGGCAGCTTCCATCACGTCTCCTTTTCCTTCATCTGCAAGGGAGTAAACAGTATCGAACTCACCTGGCAGCTTGTTTTTTCATTCTCTTGTTTCAAATGTTTCTAATGCATCCTCGAAACAGTAAAGGCGTTTATTTTCTAATGCTGATTCCTGCGAGCGGTTGCTGCTTCTTCCTGTGTTCAAGACAGCTGCGATGCTGTTAGGATTCGTATAGCAACTTGGCAGGTAACGTGTACACCCAAATATTCCTTTGATGTCCACATAGTGTACTAACTGTCTTTCCTTGTAGCACTTGCATCTACTAGCGTTTGAATTTTGCTCCTTTTTAGTACAATTGTCGGCTTCTCTTATTTACTTTTCCCACAAATACTGCACGTACTTGAACTCGGTTCATCCATTTTCACAAGAATTTCAATGAAAAATGTTTTTTCTTACAGCGGAATATTTGGAACTCGCGTTTTTGTTTTTACAGAAAAATATTTTGAACTCACAATGCTACTTCTAGCACGCAGCACGCAATACTGACTAAATCTTGCGGCTGGAGGAATGCTGTAATTCAAGGTAACATAGACCCGTGGTCCATACACCCCTCCCTCCCACCACCCTACTTTCTATGAACGATTCCATTCAGTAGAGGTAGGTCTAGTCTAAACTCTAGGTCTACTCGTACATAGGTCTGCACAGTCATTCTAAAAGTCTTACAGAATATAGTGACTGTATGAGTTTCCGTGACATACAGGCAACAAAAGTATTTCTGCTAGCGGATTGGTATTTCTTTAATTAAAATAAGCCGTTCTAACAGAAGTCGCTGTGAAAAAATTCGAAATATATACATTCGATGGGCGATGAAAATATATTAATTTGAATAGTTATTTATTTATTGATAAGAGACAACTATTTATTCATAATCTATAGTAGGCCTCCCTACCCTAAATCGCAGTAAAAAATGCCATAAATGCATATTTCATGGCTGACGGAAATATACTTACTTGAAAAATAATTTATTTAATGATTGAAAATGACTAACTATTCATTATGAGTCTGTTGTGAGCCTCCCTAACAGAAGCTACAGAGAGAAATGCTAAGAAATGCACATTCGATGGGTGATGGAAATGTATTCATTCAAACAATTATTTATTCATTGACCAAAAACGAATAAATATTCATTTTTAACCTATAATAAGGGCTCTTTAAAGGACCGTATCTCCCAGACTATTGGTGGTTGGACACATTTTCTTCTGATTTTTGCGAAGAATTTCACCTACACGAAAACCCTGATAGAAGCTCTCTCCGTTTAAGCTTTTCCTAGAATCTCCGGCGTGTATGAGGAGGCCCAAGGGGTTGCAAGGGGGGTCGAGTGAGCGCAGCGGAGTTGACCACTTCCGGTAGCCACAGAATGGGCAGTTCGAACACTTGCATACATATTTCGCATTTATTTTTAAATACACGCGGAGAATTTTCTGTTCATTAATTAAGCTTCATTATTAAAGAGGTTCATCCTTCATGGTAAAAACATCATTAATATAATGTATTCCTACTAGAAAAGGTTCATACGGCCCTGACCGCTTGGTTCCGAGCGAGCCTCCATTCAAATCAAGGCCATTGTAGGCCATACCCGAAAGCATGGTTATATCGAGGTTCCAGTGTGGTTCATGTTTGATGAGAACACTTTTATTCTTGGATGTACAGAAAAGCAGCAATCCACTGGAATATGGTATTTTTCACCTTTTTCAATAAAAGTTTCCGTGTTGCGGGACAACACCCTTGTCACAGAGCCTGACCCCTTATTATGCACTCCCAAATGAAGTACTTGAGGGAAGAAAAATTACTCGCTTCAGTATTACTGGATAAAAGTACCAGATGACCAGAGAGTGTATAAATAATTAGAAATTGAAATACATTTTTGCGTCCTGTAACCAGGGTACCTCCTCGCGATGACGGTGGTAACGGACTTTGTCTGGCGAAGATCCTGGGTGAAATCTACGCCATAAAGGCAGGTCCTAAGCATCATCGAGATGAGGTCGGCGATACCGCCTATCAACAAGTCGCGCTTGAAGTTTTAGTTTGAAGGGCTTCAGCGACAAATGAGCAACAATCTTCCCTGCAGTAAGAGATTCCCGCTCGGTCTTTCGGTGTTGTTGAAGTGGCTGCCAGCGGTTACAAAACGCCAATTACTTGTAAGAACGATCCCAATAACTTGTGTTATGTACCATATGTGATGTTTTTGTACCACGTAACAAAAGGCACAGATTGGCAAACGGAGTTAAAGAAGGCTATGTATTATACTTTAATATAACAGTTATTACTAAAAAGACAAATCATGCACTTGATATTTTCTGTTACGCCTGTAAGCTGAATTTCTCAAATTAACTGAAATAAAGACACAAGCACGTTTAAGTTAGAGTTGTATATTCGCCATATTGGTTTAGAAGAAGGAGTGTAGAATAGAGTGTTGGTAATATAGAATTATAGATGAAGCTAGTGTTGTGATAGTTATGTCAATAAGCAATACAAACTATTTGAATTTGGATTGTGGATACGTGACATATTCCACAACAACAACAACATTTAGTTATAATCGGGTAGAAGTCACAATTTGGAGAATGCTCGGCGAATAATGCCCTTGGCAGTTCTGATAGATGCTATGCGAAAGATGCCATTCTTTCCAGGATGAAAGTCGAAGATTCTGCCCAATTGCCAGGTTGATGGTGGCGTCCTTTTTTCTTTCAGAAGGTCGGATCGAAATTTTACTGAATACCAATATTCAAAATTGATTTTCTCAATGCTGATTACTTTTGGATTAGAAAGTTCCCCAGACGTTCAAGTTTATTATTTCCCCCAACAAAATTAGTACCATCATCAGAGAAAATATTCGCTGACTTCCCGCGTCTTTGAGCCAAATGCCGCAGAGCAGCCATGCATGCATCTGTAGTGGCGTCTTAAATAAGCTTTATGTGCCAGGCTTTAGTTATGAAGTAGATGAACGAACTAATACAAGCTTTATTCATTTTACAGCCTCGACCCTTTCGATCTTCAACAGAGAAAGGATTGGCGTAATCGATTCCAGCTTTGTAAAATAGAGTTAATGAAGATACGCGAGCAGAGGGAAGATTTCCTGTCATAGGAGTCATTGACTTTGATTTAACTCTGGAACACCTTATTCAGTCGTGAACCGTTTTTCGTGCTTAGTTTCGTCCACACTAAAAAGCACTACACTGAAGAGCAGTGTAGCAAATGTGTGATTTAAGTCAATAACGATCGGGTGTTTTTTGGCTTTTCTAATGTTCGAATTTTTTAATCTGACCTCGACCCTCAGTATTTTCGCTTCGTCTGAGAACGGATTCAAAATTGATAACTTTTCTCTGGTAATTGGCTTGTTATCTTTCAGCAGTTTAATCTTAGTTTGAAAAGATGCTCTTTGAGATAATTCAGCAAGAGCTAATAATGATTTCTGTTATTCTGCGGTATTTAATGGACCGTTGACTTTATTGTCCTTGATTTTATAGTTTCGTGCAAATCGTATACAATTCGCACCTACTCGAAATAATCGCGACAAAATTTTTAATTGATTAATCATTGAATCATCTGTCGGCGTTGTATCTTTCTTCTTTTTTATCATGGAATGCATTGTTCACATCTGGTAACTCGATTATTAACGCTTCAGGAACTGGCCGTTCTGTTTTGTCTTTGTTTGTTTGACGAAGAAAAATCAGAGTCAACTCTAGCAGTTTTGGTTAATCTTCTCGTGAAGTTTCGAAAATCCCTTTCGAAAAATGTTGAAACAAAGGTTATAAGGTGAAGGTCCGGTTCCGTAACTCCCGACCAGTTCGTAACCCAGCAAGCGTATAGAATTATTTTTTATATAATATAATAGAAACTGTTGCCTAATGTGAATTTTTTTTTAAGTAAAAATGAAAATGTACAAAACTGATATGAGATGATAGGCATTATTTTGCATTCATCAATTCGAAAAGAAAACGTCGCGCCCTGCCCTCCACCGTGGCACAATGTACTTCCAAACCATCTGACTATAGAACCAGCACTAAAATGACTCCACGAAACTTTACAGCTCGGCGTGTTGTGAGTAAAAAAAGTGGCAATTCAGTGGACAGTGATAACTTTTGTCTTGTTTGGAGTAAAATCATTTGAGTAAGTAGCATTGCATGTCAAGAAAACTTATACATTCGATCAAAAACAAAGAATGAATGCGTCATTTAGAAATTGACAGTCCTCGAATCAATTGTGAGGTTAGTATACGCAATAACATGGCCGTTAATCTCGTTGTTTAGTGCAATAATAGAGAAGAAAATTGTAAATATTCAAGAGGTAAATATCGCTGCTTTTATATCAACTAGACTCCACGATTCGATTATATTGATATTTACTAGATAACAGGCAAAGCCTATAATCCCGAATCCACTTGCATTGATAAGCCGGTTACGAACCGGCACATCGGGTATGTTTGTTCAAATTCCTAATTATTTGATTAATGCAGCCCTAAACTTGCTTTCAATGACATTTTTGATTGAAAATTGATTAATTTTTACGTAAAAAAAAGTTTATTGCATTCAAACATTGCTTGAGGCATTCGAATTGGATTTTATTCTTTCCATTTTCTTAGTAGGTCACGAACCGGGGCCTTTTACCTTAGTTGCAGATTCGAATTCTTCAAGGCCTTTCTTCAATCGCTCATCTTGGCAACATTCATGAGCAGTTTGATCTATTTCATGCCAAAAAAATTTTAAATGTCTGAAAAGCTGTACACTTGGGCCTTCAGTTAAGCCAAAAACATCTTTAAATGAATCCCAGCATACTAGCTCGTATGCGTGATGAAATCATACGAGCTGCCGCAGACGTTTTTTCCATTAGCTCCTATAATAGAATGCAAGCTCCATTACAGCAATAAAGTGCACTTCAGCTTCTTCGAAATAGATTCCAAATACCTGTTTGTCAATCTTCTATTTCGTGATAGAATTTCAGTTTCAATCGCATTATTTTTAGCACTCTCGACAAGGTATTTTCTTCTCGCTCTTCTAACAGTTCTCCTTAACAAAACTTCGTTTGATAATTTATTGTTTTCCGCTAATGGACACTACTCCTGGAGCAAGAATATTAACGTGACAATAAGAAACCCATTCATTTGATTTTTGCTGCTCTCTCCACCGTATTCGATGTCTTTTGGCATGAAATAGGACATGTATTTTTCGTATTATAATTACAAAATTTTTTACAAATGCCGCTACACACCTTAAATTTCAAGCCCGTAAGAAATATTTTCATCGGAAAATAAAATAGAGGCACAATCTAAGTCTTGAAGCGTCGCTTGCCGAAATATAAAAGGAATTCACCTGAGTCGTGTGATCTGATTCAGTTTATTGAGTTATGTCCAAATATATGTATATCCGTATCCAATCGTTCAATCAAAACAATCAATCAATCCATGTGCTCGCACCACAGTAGTCGAGTGAAAGAGTGTTCGCATTCAAGGTGCATTCACATTCGTTTAGTTTCGTTCAAAAAATAAATGTAAGCGTAAAAACATCAATAGCATACAAAATTTGACATGCGATCGGAGCTCGTACCATGTAAACAAAACCTTTACGGAAGGAATAAATAATTGTACTCTAAGTTTTCATATGAGTGCTTTTCGAGTTGAGGTGTGACCTTCGTTCTTGGTTTCCGAGATCGGGTGTTTCTCCCGAAATTATCCCAAGTAAAATTTAATTTCAAAGTGACAGGGATGCAAGATTCCACCCTGTCACAGTATCTGTCAAATACGACACATCATTTTCGAAGTACTTTTTTGCGCTGAATTCGAATTGGGAATCCGTTTGTTTCCACCCGCTCTCACTTAAAAGATATTTGCAACGTGAAAAAACACGAAAAAATAGGGTTTCATAAAAATTGTTATAACTGACAGAATAGTGAAGGTTCCTAAACAAATAATAGGCTTTTTTTGTTTTTTATGACAAACAAAAATAAAAACAAAACATTCAAGTATTATCCCTCCTTGATATATAGTGAAAAGTATGCGCCTATATTTTAATCGCAATATGTCGTATAATAATCATCACTAAACTTCTGTAACGATTGCTAATATTCTTTCCTAATGTTTCTAGATGTAATTGTGCCATGTGCATTTCCATGTCAGTATTGATCTAGACGAAGATTGTAAGTTTCTGAGATTTTACGCATGTCCTCATTGATCTATGAGCGTTTCAGCTACCGGGGATCGTTTACCGTGGCCAAACGGCAAGATAATCGTTTCGGCGCGTCCTCCTGACGCTTTAGATAAATTTGGACTTGCAATTTAATAATTGCTCAACTTATTGATTGAGAACTTTTTGAGCATGAGTAATAATAACCGAAAAATAATTTAGAATAGTAACAATTGTTTTTTTCCTGCGTCCTGTGGTACATATGCTGTGACATGAAATTTTGCTGCTTCTTGCGCTACTGGGACAGTCGTGCCAAAAATAAGCATTACGTTGACAAACTTTGGCTAGAAAGAAAAACACTGCAGCCGAAAAAAAAAGTTGCCCAAATAATGGAGATTCATTAACAACTCATAGACTATTTTCTTCATTTTTGAATGACAAACAAAGCAAAATAAAAATTTATTCTCTTCAAAATTTTTTATACAAAAACAGGAGAACTCCTTCATTTCTGTTCATTGTCTTTACACAGTTTTCTACTATGCTAAGTTTGATATGCGAGGGTGGCAAAAGAATGTGATCAGGGCGATCTAGGGGTTTCTGGGCAGCATTCATTCTTACCAGCTGCAATGTTTTTTTTCTGGCCAATGTTCATCAACGTAATGCTTATTTCTGGCATGACTGTCCCAGAAGCGCCAGAAAGAGCAAAATTGCGTGTATCCTCCTTGCAATCCAAGTGAAATTCAAATTACTTTGAAGTCGCCACATATGCACCACAGGGCGCAAGAATTCATTTCAATATCTACTCATTTACATACTTTGTATCCATATTTCAACATTTCTGAGACAGAAAAAACATAAAAATATCAAAAGATTAAGTTGCAAATAGCTTTTCAATAAGAGCTGGTGGAAACAAATGGATCCCAGATTCAAATTTAGCCCAGAAAAGGCACTTCGGAAATGATGTATCGCATTTCACAGATTGATAGGCCATTTTTGTTGACCAGTGTAACTTTTATATATCGCTGGAGCAATTTGAAAAACTCAATTATTTTTAAAAATTCAAAAAAAAAAACAATGATGCAAACAATCCACAGCCAGTAAGTTAATCTGTCATGCCTGAGTGCCTGTCTCACGGCGTTTGTAATGTTTCAAAATCCACAGTCAGTGAATAAGTTTACATGACTAAAAGCCGTCTCGAGACTTTTGCAATGTCGCAAAATCCAGTTTGTCGCAACAGACAATATCAAGGCATATTTTTAGTAGTGAGCAAGTGACAATAAGAATCCATTTGAACACATCAATGCGAGGGTTTCACTGGAGTACGTTTCACTGGAGGGTTTCGGACTCTCATCTAATATGATGACTCGGGGGAAATATCTCGGTGTACACCAAAATAAGAGATTTAAAAATAATTCTGAGCTATCATTGACAATCCGCATGTGATTCTTAAGGCTGGAAAGAAAACACGTGCCCCACTAAAGGGAGCAAGCAAACCACATGTTCACTTAAGGGAGCAAAGAAACCAGTCCACAGTGGTTGGAAATCGTGAGAAGCTGGCCAAAATATGAAAATCATTTGAAAACCGGTATACAGGGGATTAATGAGTTTCAATTCCACCAAATGGAATCTTCTGCTGAAAGTAAGTATAATTATTCTGTATTCACCATCATACATAGTCTTAGAACGAAATTGATATCTGGTTAATTAAATTTAAAAATTTCCAAGTTTCCTACCTCAAATATTTTTAAAAAAATGAATATATAAAAAACACCGCGAGACCCTGCTTCCAAAATTTTTTGTTGTTGCAATTTTTTGCAACTCTCAATTTAAATAAGAAAAGTGTTATGAAAAATTCTACGTATAAAAATGTTAGTCACATAAAACATACATATTCGATCAAATTATGAGCTGGAAGCGGGGTTTTTGATTGTGAAAATAATGACTTTCTGTCAATGATTTTATATATTTAATGAACAATCATAATTATTTTGATCAAAAATTCTTTTATCGTTAAATTTAATTCAGTATCAGAATCTTGATACTCTGAAAAAGATGAATATTAGATGATTTTTATTAATCTTTAATCAAGACAATTATAATTGTTAATTGAATATGTAAAATTATTGACAAAAAGTCATTATTTTCATAACTAAAAACCTCACTTCCAGCTCATAATTTGATCGAATGTGTATGTTTTATGTGTCTAACATTTTTATATACAGAATTTGTTATGACATTTTTCTTATTAACATTGAAAGTCGCAAAAAGTTGCAACTCGTTTTTTGATATGTATTGCTTGTGAGTGATGTGCATATTAGAAAGAAATTGGGAGCGGGATCTCGTGTTGTTTTTTATAAATTCATTTTTCAATGAATGTTTGTGGTGGTAAACTTGGAAATTTTTAAATTTAATTAACCAGATATCAATTTCGAATGTTCTAAACCTGTGTTTGATGGTGGATACAGAATAATCATACTCACTTTTAGCAGAAGATTCCATTTTGTGGAACTGAAACTCATTAATCCCCTGTAAACCGGTTTCCACAGAATTCCAATCCCTTTTTGTCAAATTCATCCGCCATTTTGGATCCGCTATTTTGTTTTTTAAAAAAGTGACCTCCGATTCGTAATCAGCGACCCTCAAAACCCATGCATACTGATTTTCAATGATTTCTTATAACTTTTCGCAAAATATATCCACCATTTTGAATCCGCCATTTTGTTTTTCGGAAAATGGACTTTGAATTCGTAATCAGCGATGCTTAAAACTAAGGGGCACTGAATTTTTCCCAAATCGCAAATGATTTTCATATTTTGGCCAGCTTTTCACGATTTTCAACCACTGTGTAGTCCTCAAGAATTTGTCTTGGGGCATGTGCCTTTCGGCAGCAAATTCATTAAAAGCTTTCAGTACGTCTCGTGAATCATAAGTCCACATTTCTTCGCGGACCCACTATCTAGCTCGACGGACCAAAATATTAATGAATTAATGGCGGACTGACGTGAGGAAGAGAGGGAATAGCGTATTGTCTTCTTAAAGTCAATTCAATAAAAATGCCAATCTATAGAAGTCCAAAAGCAACCGATGTTTGAATAAGCTAGTCAAAACTCTACCAATCAGCTTCAATTATAATCTTATTTAATCTCACTTAACCGTAATCCGGGCTTCAACCTGGAAGTCAATGTGTGCATTTCAGTTTTCACATATGAAAAAATATTTGGGTGGTTCTTGAAAATTAGAACAGATGTTACCTCCGGAAGCTACGACCACGATCGCTCTTGGAACGATCGATCCAAACACCACTGGAAGTCATATCTTTTCCGACTCATCACTTTCCACAACATCAAAAGACGATTGAGTCTAGAAAATCACTTCACTGCACAATAACCTTAAAGAATGCAAAACACTTGACACTGTGATTTGATCACTTATTAGAAATGAGACACTTTATAGTAAAGTATGAATTTTGACTTTAGAATTTACAATTCATCGTGATCACAACGCGCATGAGACTTGTGTCTCAATTTGGCTTTTTCGCGACCTCTCCCAGTGAGAGTAAAAACCTGACCGAGGGGCAAGGGTTGGAAACCCGAATCAGTAATAGTGATAGTTCAGAGAATGCAGCGCGTTGATCCCGGTCTCAGGAATGACCTCCAGCGCCCAGCAGAAAAGTCGGAACTGAACTGGAAAGAGAAAACGGGACGTCGACCGAGCGATCCATTACAATAATAACCCTGCTGCTTCACACCAGAGGCGAGAAAATTCGAGTGACAGGTCCTAAATAAAATGACCGCGCGGAACAATAGCGTCAGGGACAAACTTCCAAGAACCATAAAATTTGTTAGAAAGAGTGAACATTTCCCAACTATAAAACTCAGGCTCCAAAAGTACTAACAGTAGCTAAAACTGATTACTTAAATAATATACCATGGGAAGAAATCTTGACTCAACTGAAATCCGTTTTTTCAGAATCAAATACAAAAATAATAATTTGTTCAGGAATCACACAGTATCCGGCGAAAGAATAAAAGAATAAAATTTTAGTAGAAGCTCATTTATCTGCATTAGGTGGTCACAAAAAAGTGACAAAATCGTAATGGAATACAACATTTTTCTGGGAAAATAGAAAAAATTGATATATAAAAATACATTCAACTTGGTCTACAATGTCAGCTTGAGAAATCAGTCTGTGTCAAAATGAAAAATCCAATGGTTATAACCGACACTTCAGAAACCGCATTTGAAAAGATCTCGATGGACACTGTAGGAAAATTATGAAAAAACCTAAGAAATTAACGAGTACATATCAACAATTCAAGACAATTTCACTAAATTGTGCCCTTCCAAATCACCAAGCCAGTACAACTGAAGACGCATATGTAAAGAAATTTATTCGCACGTTTGGCTCACCACGAAAAGTTTTAAATGGTTAAGGTAAAGAAGAGCAACTTAAAACTACGGCATCTTATCCATAATCAAATAGATCTTTAGGAAGATCTCATTACGTCTTAGCGGAACATTTGAAACAACTTACAGAAAAAAACGCAGAATGAGTGATTGGTTAGAATTAGCCACATTTTCTTAAGATACCAGTGTCTATGAAGCAACAAGATGTACCCTGTACTCAAAATGTATTTTTCTTTAACATAAAATTCCTAATTTAACATCATATGAAATAATTGCGGATATTCTTCTGTTTTATGTCTCAATTAACTGTTGTGTCAGAAATCCTAGAATTTGAATAATCCTCTTCTATTACTCCATATCGTTCCTCGTTTTTTGCAAACCCTGAATAAATAGAAATTCGCAACGGGATGAGGATGCCAATGAGAACATAAATTTCGAAATTAATTTGGTTTATTTATTGAAAGATCAGTTTGTATGGAATGAGTCGGCAGAGTTGAGGAAAGGTTGGTCCCATCTTGGGCATAGACCAAATATTAGGCTGAGGGGAGTCTTTAGGTGATTAAGAAGGTATATAAGATAATAAAAAGTGTTCTTATGGAGTAGCGCTAGGCCTGAGAGTTTCTACGGTGTTGATTTCCGGGGCTTGAAGTGCAATAAATATATAGTGTAGGACGAGTCGTGAAGAAGAGACCTCGTACTGGAGATCACGGGTATAATCCTTCTAGAAGGAACTATTTCATATAGCGATTGATATCCATATGGTTTTTTACTGACATTTTAGATTACTGGTTGATTGTTACCGGTCGTTGTTAATTGACGATTGAATAACTTGTTGTTGATTGGTTGTTCGTAACTGATAAACCTTAGTACATTGATGAATACGCGAGCAGATCGGCTAAAGACCACTGAATACACTATCTGACTGAAATTGTGATTAACAACTAACTGGCCGAAGACTACTGACTGTACTGAAGTCAACTACTACTGTCGACTCTGATCAATTATTAATAACTACTCAGAGCGCTTCGCCGCTTTTGGTTTTTATATACACGGATAATCAATTTTTACGATGTTTTTGAGGTGCCACTGAGCGAGACAGAGAGAGAGAGAGAGAGAGAGAAAGAGTCACACACAGGGGAAATAACTAACAGTGCGTGAAGCCATGGTCGAACGCTAGGAGATGAAGGAATTAAGCCGACCATAACTACAATACGCATACCACTGTGAATCTGTACATGACATATGTAAAATAGTTATTATTGTTTAATTAAAAGCTATATTAATTAATTAATTAATTAGTTACAGGATGTCCCACCTCCCCTTCTAGATCAAGGATGGTGATGAAATGATCACCATAGATCCTTCGGAAGAAGCCAGAGAACACTAACTGTGCTGTAATTCTCGAATGTCGTAGAAAAGCGCAAACCGTACGTAGAATTATGCCCGATGTAGCATTTTCGTATAATAGTTTCGCATACGAGGTTATATGAACATAGGAGTTGAATTAAAAGTTTATCGTATGGAAGTTGTGAAAACGTAGAAGTAAAAAAAAGTTACATTCAATCCTAGACGGCTAGATTATAAACGTGTAATTTTGTGAGTATGTTTATAGATTAGAATAAATGGATGGCATGCATTTCTTATTTGGATGTGAACATAATTTGAAGTCCGATTACAAGCTAGAAATATCAACAGTGCTGAATTGCTTGGAATTTGTGTTCAAAAATATTGTCTCGTAATTTTTTTGGAATGAAAATGTTATAGACAGCAAATCAACTTTTTTTCAAAATTATTTTTAAAATTACACAGGTACACAAAAAATAAAAAGTGGCATGTGCAGTGAACCAGATCAAAATACCTATATGTTTTTTGGATCGCTGAATCCGAATCTGATGTCATGTTTGCTCTATCGAGTTAGGTTCTTGAGAAAATTAGCCTTTTTGCAATTTTTAAAAAACAACATAGGATGCGAACTTGATGTTCTAGAAATTTCTCGTGAGGCTCAAATTGGAGGTCGAACCTCGTTCTATAAGGGGACTATATAAAAAAATTATTTTCGCCGCCTATCTTGAGCGGTAACAGGTTTTGGCTGCGCGCGCTCACTCATCACGCCACTCGGTAAAAAGTGGTGAGCTAGAGTGCGCAAGCAGCAAAAACTTGTCATTGCTCAAGATAGGCGGCGAAACGATTTTTCTCAATGTAATCACCTTAGATTACAAGATTCAGCCCTCAATTTGAGCCACGCTAGAAGCTTCTAGAACGTCAGGTTCGCACCCGATGTTGTTTTTAATAAATAGCCAAAAAGGCTAATTTTATCAAAAATCTGACGTGATGGAAAAAATCTGACACCAGATATGGATTTAAATATTTCAAAAACATATGTGTATGTATGGTGCTCTGGTTCAGTGGACATGCTACTTTTTATTTTTTGTGTTCCCGTGTTATTCGCAATCCAAAAAATGGAAAATTGATAATTTTATCAACGAATTCAGCAAAGTTTAGCAAGTATAAAGTTAATGATCGCACAAGATTTTTTTATTGTCAAGGAGATAATTTTGAAAAGAGCACTCGCTTGTATTCCTAAAGTAATAGTTTTGAAACTAAATTCAGTGCAGAGAGCAGATTTCAATTTTTCATGAACGTAATCAGCTTTATCTATGTTTACAATATTTTTAGAAATAATGGTTGTCAAAAGTTTCTCAAAGAGTAATTTGCGTAATTGAGAGAGCTGTTTCATAGCTACGCCGACGATGGCTTTGACTTTTGAGCATTCATCTGCATTCATCTCGTTGATTTCTCACCCATAGCGATTGGTATCAATAATTGTATCATATAGTACATGGGTTATTTTCAAATAAATTTAAAACTTTGGTTTCCGAAATGCGAGTCAAATAAAATTCTAAATGATTCAATAATTTTTATTAATTTTCAAGGATGTATGTACTAGGATGTACTTCAAAGCGTGGAAAAGCTGCTCGACCTAGGTTACTGTTTCTTAAAACTAATTTGTATCTAAATTATTTTTTTACTCAAAGTGCAGTATTATCAAGGCTTAAGACTAATTTTGGCAGGTTGAATGAGCTCAATGGCTTGGAAAAAGTTTTAGAAATGTGTAAAAATTATCATTGTGTATTCTAAAAAAATTTCAAACATTTTTTCAACAAAGATTCTTTTTCTATTTTGTTGAAGAAATGTTTCTGATTGAAGAAGAATACCTTCCAGAACATTTTTTGTTCTGTTTCCAGAAGGAAAAGAAGGACTTGTTTGTTTCTTTAACGCGACTTTGAACCTTCTAACATACCATATAATAAAGGGTTTTAAAGTTAACGGTTTCCATGTTCATAGTGCTGTAATAAAAAAAAAAGTTTCTTTTTATAATATTAACTTCGGGAGAGGTTTTCGCTCCCTCAATTCTACGAATTGTGCCACGATATTTTTTTTTCAATCAAAAATATTTGCCCTTTGGTCCCAATTTTTTTGGAGACTTCGAAGTTGATATTTCAGATTCCATTCATAGCTTTTCACCTGTTCTAACAGGACTTATAGAGAGTTAAGCAATGTCAGGTACTGGACACATCACCAGTCTTCAATAATTGATGGTAACTACTTAATTTTTATGATTATAATCGATTATGGTAACTCCTATCACATCAATAAACTCATTATAATTATAAGAGGCTTCAGAGTTGACATCAAAGCCAGGGGCACACACATAAGCATGTTTCTTTTAATCTAGGAACATCCTTTATCGTTTTCATACTGCATCCTATCTCAAAATCGTAGTTTGAGGTGGGAATTCATATAGGACTCCATACGGGTTTCCACGTAGGTTGACAATTTTACATACAGTTTATTATTTAGACATAGTCGACAATACTGCTGAAGAAAATTTAAAAAATTTGAATTTAAATGATTCAGGTTAAAGTAAACAGATTTAAAGGGAGTTCCAGGAAATTAAGAAGAATTGACAAACAGGTGTATATCTGAATTCAGTAGTGATTATAGTAATTCTTCTCGCAATGGAATTCCGTGGACTTTTTTCCCGAAAATTATATTATTATGGAATTCCTTATACTTCTGTAGGATGCAGGATGCGTAGAATGTGGGATGTAACTTAGAGTATTTTGCAATTGTAGAATACTCTGAAATTTTTGAAAATATTTCGAAATGTCACAGAAAATTCGGGATTAATGTAGAATGTATTCATAATTAAATTTTTTTCTGGATTCTGTGAGAGGAAAACTATGCTTAACTAAATTTGGACTAACTTTGGACTTCTAAAACGGGTGTCTGAACATAGAATCATTGTTTGGCAACCGGTGCATTTATCCTACATATAAACAATTGAGAAGACTTGAAAATTTGAAAAGGCAAGACCCTAAATTAAATTAAGAACTCGCTATTTTTAATGCTCAAGTCTCCTTAGTTGTTTTCTAGGAAAATTTTAGTACGATATAAAGTTACCCGAGACACACAAAAAAATAAAGGATAATTTCTAGAGCTTTTAAAATAAATTTTAGTTTTATAATGTTTAAAAAACAAAGTATCTATTCATCCAGCTTCTCAGAACGAATATACAGGTAGACCACACAAAGTGAATCGGCTATTCGTCCAACTTCTCAGGATGACTAGACAAACCAAACTGAAATGACAATTCGTCCAGCTTTTCTTCACGACTTTCAGCGCGAATACTGTGAAAATAAAATGATGATGATTGTAATCAATATATGTCCAAGAACATCAATTGATGTGTTGTGTGTTATCCGCGATATCCCCATTATTATCAGTCATTATAACAGGATCCAGCCATAGAGGTTTGATTTAAAGAAATGAATCCGATCAGTAAATATCTGAACGAAGTTTGTGATGAAGTAAACATAGTCGCAAAATGAATGAAATTATAATGTAAATAATCTGCCAATATGTTGTTCAACTTATTGGAAAAAATATATTTTATGGGGATAAAGCCGATCCATTAATGTCTAAACATATTTCGTGATGATATAAATATAGTCGTTTGTTACATAAATTAGAAATTTGAGTACCTTACGACGGGACTAAGCGGGACATGTTTTTAAATTTTTCTCAATAAATTACACGAAGAAATTATCATTAGGTATTAATACTTCAAATATATAACTTCTGACCTTTTCTTGCATATCGTAATGTTAAAACATTTTGTTTAGCTATAGGTAACTAGTTATTGCAATCTAAAGAGTGTCCGTCTTTACTCCTCAGGGTGGGGCTAAGGCGTCCACTTTCAATAATAAGGCAAAACCCGCTATTGTAATACTGAATGACAAAATATCATAAATCATAAGTTTCTATTGTTATTTCAAAGTAAATTAAACCAATGTTATGTCCAACGTAACATTTCTCCTCTTATTTTAGAAGATCCTCGTTTTATCTGAGATCGGAGTAGCATCATGGAGTTGGGTGGTTGGCCATCATCCGTGCCAGTACCTTCAGCAAAAGGATCTGGTGAATATCTACTCTTGTTGAATGACCGTTATGACAAAATATAGGAAATGGGAGACTTACCTACGTTAGAATTGAGATGTTTCTGTAGAAATAACCAGGAAGTCAGGAGGTTGATTTGAGTTTCAAATAAGGCCAAAATTCAATTGGGGACCAAACTGAGACTTAATAAACTGGGTGTTCGTAGAAATTGGTAGTAACCCGAGATGTCTTTTGAACGCAGGGTTGATACTAAACCGAATTGGAGAAAACACTGAACTGCATTGAAAAAATCACTGAATTGCTTGGTCCATCAGTGGGTCTTAGTTTATATAGCAGTGGTGTGACTACATTATGACGTGAAAAGAATACGTGATAAAAAGGAATCGCATGATCGTAATCGTAGTCCTTTTGTTGTCATTTGTTGTTTGTCAGAAGGCAGTGAAGAGTTAAAATTTATTTATCGTTTTCCACTAGATGCCGGCAAGTTAGGAAAACAATTTTGCATATTTGTTATCCAATTATTCGTCTTCAGGGTTAATTTTAAAAATGATGAATTGTTTTTCTAATATTTGAACGTAGGCTGAATAGAATAATGGAAAAAAGTGCAGTAAGAATTAGGCATGCAATTGTGAGGTTACTTCTACTTCATTTCCTTTTTCTATTATTTCTTTGCAGTTTCATTCTCAATCCATTGTGATTTCAAGTGCATCTTCCATCAGTTCAACTACCATGTTCGATAACAACTAGAATATGGCGCCGAAACGGAGATATATATTTTATGCAATTGCGTATAATATTGTAAAATTTCTCAGTTTTTAGAAAAATGCATATAGTGGTCGAAAATCTGTAACAATACATATATAATAATAGTGTCCGATAACCATATATATAATAATCATAACTCATAACCATACAAATATAGTACGCTCGAACTCCCATATAAGAACAGTTTCGGGAGTTGCTTCGCACTGGCCTTGGTCCTAAAATGGCTCCCTCGAAGCGTAAACAGTCAGGGACGTGTGAACCATTTACCAATATTACGGAATTTCCGATCGTGAGTTCGAACATCAGTACCCGTGCACTGCGTTTTTTCTATACGCTGCTGGTGTTTCACGCTTCTTGAACACCGCCTCTCGTCCCACGAGCTGAGAAACTGCGTGAGCCAACAGTTGGCCAGAAGTTCTAGGAAGGCGTAAACCGGATAAGCTTATGTGGGAGTTTGAGTGTAATTGTGATTTGGAAATTCCGTAATCGTACATATATAATAATCATAGCTCATAACTCATAACCATACATATATAATAATAGTTGAAAAATCCATTACGATCGTGATAAAATTCCAATGAGTTTTCCTTTTGAATAACTCATGTTATTATAATTGACTATAAGAACTTTTCAAATATTAGCTTAGGTTTCAATAATCATTAATTTTTGATTCAAACGTTTGCTTTAAATTTCGAATAACTATCAACTTTGTTCAAATGTTTACTGAATTTTTTTTTTGCTTTCCCAGCCGATGCACCAAAAAGGGGGTATGTTACGTCCAACGTTACATCTCCCCTTCTATTCTAAAAGAACCTCGTTTTATCTAAAATCGAAACGATTTAACTAAGGGATGAGGAAAAAAGTTAGAAACATACAATCGATCTATTCATTGAAATAACATGAAAAATTGGAACTTACCAAAATTAGAATTGAGATGTTCTTGTAGGAGTAGCCAGGAAGTCAGGATGTTGATTTGAGTTACAAATAGGACCGAAATTCACTCGGAGACAAAACTGAGACTTTATGAACTGGGTATTCGTAGATATTGGAAGTAACCCGAGATGGCCGATCAGAGGGTTGATACTGAACCGAATTGGAGAAAAACCTGAGCTGCATTGAAGAGAACACTGAACTGCTTGATTCATCGGTGGGTCCCAGTTTATATAGGAGTAGTGTGACTACATTATGACGTGGATCTTAGAACACTCATCACAGATCCTAAGTTCCATTCTTAGTTTACTGCGATTTCAAGCTCATCTTCCATCGGTTTCCAGCTATTTATTATGACTGAGGCCTTTCTAATCGGTAATAGAGCGCGTGGCATATAAAGAGTATAATTAACCTTCAAGCATAGGCTCGGTGCATCTGTACTAGTATCACAATTTCATAAAACTGGTCGGCGCATGACAGGTTAAAGACCTAATCTATCTTATACGTGGCAATTACTGATTTATTGACAGTCGCGAGACGTGACACTAATATGATGAGCAAAAATTGGAAAGTACGTACTTATTTCCAGTAAAAGCATAACCTAATATGTTGCTTCACGTTATAACCTTATAAGTATAAGAACACAAAATAATCAAATAATGTAGGAAATTCTGCCTGTTTGGAGTTCGAGAATGGAATTTTTTTATTTTCAAAGAATTATTTAAAGGAACGGGACAATCCTACATTCGGTATATGATTTCTGACCATGTCCGACTTCCCCTCACAAATTCGGAACCTCTTATAAAAATTGTTTCACTGCAAAAACCAAACATCTTATCTTGGATAAAATTTGAGATAATTTTGTTAAGACGATATACTATATGATATGTGACATAGATATGCAAAATATATTGCAAGTAAAGTCTTCCAAACGTCTTTCGATCGACTAAACTAAAATACAGAAAATGACAACCTTATACAATTTTTATTTTCATCAAAACTTCCTAGTGAAACTGAACCAAACAATCTGCAGAAGAAAATTGGATATCCTTTTACAGAAAACAGTGAATAATCTTTCGGATTTTCATTCAGAGAAAGTCAAATCGAATTATGAAATTATGGGTGGCTCGGTTCCCCCAGCGTTTTCCGGTTAGCCCTGCTTACGATATATTATTTTATTATACTTCGTAAGAAATATTCACATTTTTTAAATTCATTAACCGTTCAGTTACGAATTTATTGAAAACTATTCATGATTAGTCATAACTCTCTTTCCTTCCTGGGACTCATTCGGGGGGGGGGGGGCAACACTAAAAGCTTGGTAAGATTCAATTGTGGATGGAGGGATGGAAGGCACCTCTGTGACCGATCGTAGAAATAATGTAAGTCACAACCCTAAGGCCTTTACATCGTCTCGTGGTGGGCGGGAAGGCACCCTCGTACCCAGTTACAGCAATAATGTAGGTCACATCCCTACCTCTTTCCAATGTCTCTTGTGGGCGAAAAAGCACCCCTCTGACTGGTCACAGAAATCATGTAGTTCACATTCCTACCTCTTTCCAGCTTCTCGTGGGGGGAAGGCACTCCTGTGACAAGTCACAGAAATAACGAAGGTCACATCCCTACTCCTTTCCAGCTTCTCGTGGGGGGGGACAGAAGAACACCCCTGTGATTAGTCACAGAATTAACGAAGGTTACACCCCTACTCCTTTCCAACGTTTCGCGGAAGCAGGGAGGCACTTCCGTGACTAAGGATAGGAATAATGTAGGTCACACCCCCACACTTCTTCCAAATTCTCGTGAGGGCGGAAAGCCACCCCCCTGACCGCTCACAGAAATAATGTAGGTCACATCCCTACCCTTCTCCAACTTCTTGTGCCAGCGGAAAGGCACTCTAGTGGATAGTCACAGAAGTAATTAGATCACAGCCCTAACCCTTTTCGGTTCTCATGTGGTCTGAAAGGCACCCGTGAGATAAGTCACAGGAATAATATAGGTCACACCACTACACCCCTTCTAACATCTCGTGGGGGCGGGAAGGCAACCCCTCTGACTGGTCATAGAATTAACGTAGGTCACATCCCTACCCCTTTCCAACTTCTCTTTTGGGCGGAAAGGAACCAGTGTGACAAATCACAGAAATCATATAAGTCACACCCCTGACCCTTTCCAACGTCTCATGGGGGGAAGACAACCCTGTGAATGGTCACAGAAATACTGCAGGTCACACCCCTAACCCTTTCCAACGTCTCATGGGGGGAAGACACCTCTGTGAATGGTCACAGAAATAATGTTTGATATATGTATAAGTGTTTGATTTGTTTCTCTCGTAAAAAATCGCCTTTTGAAATGAAGATTAAGAAATTACCTAAATTGAAAAAAGTTAAGAAATCGATATCTCTAAAACTATCCAAGATATCGATTTAAGATCTTCCGTTTCATTTTCTTCTGCAAAAAATCCTATAGAAATCGCATTAGAACTTCGTCGCCCCGGATATCATAATTTTGCCCGTATTATGTTATAAAGAATTGATAAATTAATTATCCCGCACAACCTTGACGTTCTAGAACTATTGACTTTTCGAGAAGTTCGATTTTTTCGGTTGGTTCGATGGATGACGAAACTTAACATAATCTATTTTAGCTGTCATAAACATTTTATCATTTCGTTTTTTCGGCTGTAGCATTGGTAGTCTTTAAGGCAGCAAAGAAAAGCTATACGAATAGCCGTTTCAGTTAGTTTGGTCTAGTCGTCCTAAAAGGCTGGACGTATAGCCGATTCAGTTTCTATGTTCTAATCGTTGTAAAAAGCTGGAAAAGTAGACACGGTTTTACAAAATTTTGCGATTGTTCTATTTATTAGAAGCGACAAAATTTATTTTAGAGGTTCTTTGAAACAAATTTCATGGTACGTTTTAATGAAAATAATATTTACATAAATCTGTCAACTTTCGTGTTTTGTTTACTGTGTCTTAAAAACTCCTGCAGAGTATAGGCTGCATAAGTTTATTGTAATTTATCTGGTGCAATACTGTGTCTATTACCACAACATTTTTCTACATAGTTTAACCTATATACGACACGTCTAGCTTAATTTAAGATAAATTTTGCCCCTGGAAAGGGGGGAGGTGTGACTATTAAATAACCAGACTGATGCTCTAACTATGTTTATTTTCGAAATATTTCAAAGGGGATGTTATCTCTTTCAATGTTGTTCCCTTCTCGATCCCCACACCGCGCCATACGAATCTTCCTTTGTTTGAAGCAATGTTGCAGGTCCTTTCCTACGAGGTCTTTCATGAGCCACGCCGCTTTTTGCTTCACCGCATCCACCGACGCGAATCTGGTTCCTTTCAACTCTGACTTGATCTTCGATAAAAGAAAAAAATCACATAGAGCTAGGTCAGGTGAATACGGTTGGTGCATTAGTACGGGAATCTTGTTCTTTGCAAATACCTCTGGAGAGACAGCGCCTTGTTTGCTGGCGCGTTGTCCTGGTCAAAAACCCACAAGCCGTTCTCTCACATTTTAGGTTTTTCTTTTCTTACGCGTTCACGAAGAATTGTCAAAATCTCCTTATAGTATACCTGGCTAACAGCCAGACCTTCATATACTCATTCAATGTGAACAATGCCTCAAATATAAAAAAAAATTTCACCAATGCTTTGAATTTCGACTTGCTCATTCGTGCTTTCTTTTGTATCGGTGAACTGGAACTCTTCCAATGCTTGTATTTGCGCTTAGTTTCAGGGTCGTATTGAAAAAACCATGATTCGTCACAAATTATTACATTTTCCAAAAAGTTTGGATAATTTCGATGTTCTCCAGAATGTTAGCACAAACGTTGCTTCGAGCTTCTTTTGCTCAGGAGTGCGCAATTTCAGCAACATCGAAAACGTTAGTACAAGAAAGATACTCATCACCATGAAATTCCTTCAACAAATTATACGTTTCTGTGGCAGTGATCCCAGATTTGAAACGAGATGCACTCGCATACAATTAAAGCTTTATGTCCGTGTGAAAAGAGTAGGAGGCCGTAGCACATGACTGTGGTTGCGCGCGCAACCAACTCCTCCTCTTCTGAATAAGAAAAATCGAAGATGCACGAT
>JAUMHM010000005.1:53843809-53854821 GCA_032362435.1 Melikaiella ostensackeni
TGACGAATGCGCAAGCAGAATATAGAGTTCCGAAACAACGACAGACATCAGCGAATCTACTGAGCACTTCTCGCGTTTCGCAACCGTGTTTAGTAGCGATTTTCAAGAGAAAAAATAAAATAATAATAATAATAACTGCGCTACTGACAGCGTTTCTCATGCCAAACAGGCGTAGAACGAAAAGGAAAGGGACTGTGAGTAACATCAAAGCCGACAAATAATGGAGAGTTCAAAAAAATATATTGGAAAAAAGGTCGCTTCCCGAGGATCGTCGGGGCGCCCATGAAGCCATCGCTGGGGGCCACAGCAAGAGGGATAGTGGAGTAAGGGAGTTGCGTGATGGTCAGATAGATCTCATCGATTAACAATCTAGCCAGCAAGAACATCTGCTACAAACGGCAAACAGTGGAACATCAAATGTTCCTGAAGGAGATGCTTTGGCTAGCGTAAGCAATTTGCAGGCAACCACCTCAACAGGAATACCGTGGAAGAGCATCAACTGAGATACAACCATGATAGAAGAATTGATGCGTCTCTATTATTAAAGCGCGAAATTTGAAACTGATCGCGAAAAGAGACAGGATTTTAGGATAGTGTTCGCTGCGAAGTATCCCGATATACAGAGAGTTGCAGTAAGAGATCTTATTATTAAGGTTAAGGACATCAGAAGTAATCTGCTTATCTCAGAAGACCCAGCAATGGAGATCAAACGACACGTTGAGTTCGCGGGGGAAAACGTCGATAATGGACATCAGTTAGAGGAAGATGCACCACAAGATCAAGCGGCGAACGGTGAGGCAATACAACATCATCGTGCCATTGATGTTCCTGCGCAACCTTCCACAATAATAAAGGAACGGAATCTAGCTAGGGATAATGAAGAACAAGTACGGGGTTCGCTAGAACCCCGTACCGATTTATAAGTGCCTTACAGCTGTAATTGCAGATAAGGTTTACTCTCATTGCGACGAGAATAACATGTTAACAGAAGAACAAAAAGGATGTTGCAAAAACTCGCGGGTCAGTAAAAATCTAGTCACCATAGACGCTGTGGCCATGACCCAAGCTAAAAAAATCAAAGAAACTTGCACATCTTCTGTACTTGGATGACTTGAAACTTTACGCTAGTTCAAACAAGAAACTACAAGTGATCTATGTCACAAAGCAGTTTTCCAATGACATCCACATGGAGTTTTAACTAGATAAATGCAGAACAGTTCATGTGGTCAGGGGGGAAATAGGGACCCAGAATTAGGGGACGATATCGAGGATCACATCTAGGCAATGGTTGAGGGTGAGTTATTTAAATATCTGAGTATTTTTGCGTGTAAGGGTATTCAGCATACGATAGATAAGAAAAACCTAATGACTGCCTTCACTACAAGACTCATATCGGTCCCAAAGACTTCTCTCAATTCAGCCAATAAAATCATGGTTATTAACACCTATGCCATTCCCATGCTGATGTACTCTAGTGGGCTCATAAAATGGTCGAACACCGACCTTAAAAGGATAAATAGAACCATCCGCGTTGAAATGACAAAGCACCGAATGCACTACAGTTATTCGGCAATTGAAAGGGTAGTTCTTCCACGAAATAAAGGGTCTCAAGGCATTGTAGATGTCAAGAAACTGTGTATGTCACAAGGTATACAGTTGCAAGACTATTTTGAAAGCAAGCGAGATGTTGCGCTTTGCAACACCATCTGTGAAGCAGATCTCGATTACAAGTCCTTGAACTTGTCCTCAGAGGAAGCCTTGAATATCAGGGCAGAAACCATAGAGGAATTAGAAACGTAATGGAGACAAAAAGCTATCCACGGCGAGCACCCCAAAACATTTAATCAACATGAAGTGGACAAAGAGGCATCCAATATTTGGCTGAAAAAGGGCGTCCTGTTTCCGAAAACGGAGGGATTCATGATAGCGATTCAGGACAGAGTTGTCAGCACTAGAAACTATCGCAAACATATGTTACATCAAGACGTTGTTGATAGGTGCCGATTGTGTGGAGATACCAACGAATCCATCGAGCACATTATCGATGGTTGTCGCATAATGGCTCAGAGAGAGTACATGCACAGACATGATGATGTAGCGGGCATTATACATAAACAACTTGCCCTAAACCTAGGACTCTTAAGAGAATGAGTATCCATATGAGAATGAGACATCCATAAGTATAACGAGCTAAGGTATGAAGCAAAAACAATATGGAGGAATGTGGAACATGCATCTATTCATCGTATTGTGATATTGACAACAGGGTAGGGTGCTGCCAGCAGCTCAAAAAGTGATTTTATTAAACATCTGTCGCATTGTAAGAAACTTCCTAGACCATCAGGAAAAAAGTAACTCAAAGTTTATGGAAACAGAACTAAATTTTATCTCTACATGACTCTTTTGCAAGAGGTTTCAAACATCGATATCAACTTTTTGACATCTTTAACTCATCAGGTGCTCGACTTAGTCCGTGGTTGATGATACAAAACCGGTTCACCCGAGAAAAATTTGATAAGCACATAATAGAGACCATCATGCCTCTCATATAATATTCCTTTGGGTTAGTCTCGTGGTCGAAAACAGACCTTAGGGCACTAAATAAAATCATCCATGTGAAAATATCCGAATAACGAATGCATCACGAGAGGACGGTGGTGTGGTACGTGAACTCGAGACCTAAAGGACCCCCGGCCTGCGAATGGAAACTGACACCAGCGAATCTTACTGAACACTTGTAGACATGAGTAAAAGTACCTGAACGTTAACCATCTTCAAACATCCGGGACCCAATAAAATTTTGGCAAAAGTGTGAAAAAATGCAGTTTCTATCAGTTTATAAAATATTGCTTTACTACAGAGAATAGTACTTCAAATTCGTCTCACCAAAAATCAAAGCACAATAAATTCTCCGTAAGACTAAAAAAAGGAATTATTTATCTCACATAGTTTAGGAGATACAGCCTTCGAAAATTATATTTATCCAAAAAATTGGTCAAAAAAAATGTAGTTTTTGTGGAAGAGCATGTTTCTTGTGCCCTGTATACAAAAATATTTAGAATTTGAGTTAAATTAGACTTAATTTCAAGCAAATCTACAAAGAATAAAATGTTATACCTCTCATACGTCCAAAGTTAGAACATGTTGAATAACACCCACTTTTATGGAAGGTTATTAAAAAGAATGTTTCTTTCAATATTCGCATTTCTACTGAAATTTGTGTTCAAAGTTGTTCTTATAATAATGAATGTACATAAAATAACATTCAAATCTGTAAAACTTTAATAACTCCTGAAATGTATCCATAAAAATGAGTTTTCTTTTAAAAGTTGATGCCCTCGATTTTTATGGATACACAGGGTGTCCCGAGAGAACTCTGGTTCCTTTTAGGGGGTCGTAGGGGAAGTAAAAGTAAACAAAAAAGTTCCCTGAAATTTTTGGATCAGGGGCATATTTTGAGAACAACGGGGGGTACAAATTGTATGTACGTGTGAGCATGTACGTGTGAGCATGTACGTGTGAGCATGTGTCGCGTGCGCCATCACTACCTCAAGCGCTTTGGTGCGAGACTGCCTGTTCGCCGTGAAGCGCGCACGCGACACATGCTCACACGTACATATAATTTGTACCCTCTGTTGTTTCTAAAATATGCCCGAGATCCAACAATTTTGAGAGACTTTTTTGCTTACTTTTATATCCCCTACGCCCCCCTAAAGAGAACTAGAGTTCTCGCCGGACACTCTGTATTTCAGGAATTATTAAAGCTTTACAGATTTTTTGTAGATTTGCTTAAAATCAAGTCTGCTACTCATGTTCTGACTGTTTTTGTCTACGGTACACAGGAAATATGCTGTTTCACAAAAACTAAAACTAAATTTTTGTTTTGACAAATTTTTCAGATAAATATAACTTCCGAAGACTGTATCTCCTAAACTATATAAGATAAATAATTCTATTTTTTTATTTTAGGGGGAATTTAATGTACTTTAATTTTTGGTAAGACCAATTTGAACTACAATGTTCTGTAGAAAAGAAATATTTCAAGAAATTATAAAAACTGCAATTTATCACACTTTTTCCAAAATTTTAATGGGTCCCGGATGTCCAAAGATGTTTAACGTTTAGCTACTTTTTCGATGCCAAACTTTTTGAGTCTTAGGTATACAGAATTTTAACGTGTTTCACGTTTGTCGAATATAAATGTGTACTTCTCTTTTCTATTAATTTCATTCCCTGACAGAGCACTGTACTTGACTTTGCCCGTACAATGGTCTTAACACCAGCTCCTTTAAGAAATTGTCATACAAATTTCACTCTATGAACATAAAAGGCAGAGATTCAGCTTGAGCTGCTTTCCAAACTATCCTTCTACAAAACAGAAATCTTGAATATTGAATTTAATGTGTTTGGTAAAACTGACTGTTGGCTGAGCATATGACAAACGTCAGGCACTATCACCTAGATTTTGTAGATTCGTATTAAAAAACCGGCCGGATTTGATACATATAATATTAAAAATGCTGAACGAAACGAAGACTTGCGTATATTCAGAAGTGTTTTGAACACTTTTATGTTTTCAAATCCCCTTTTCATAAAATATTATAGGAGATGAAGTATTGGCATTATTATTAGGAAAACTATTGGGAAAAATATTGGTTATATAATTGGGGTCGATGATTATCCAAAAGTTTTACCAAATATTTTCTCAATATTGATGTCAATTCTTCATTTCCTGCAATACTCTTTCATAAAAGGATAAATTTTTCGAAATATTTGTCTTCATTTTCTCAATTTCCTATAAAAATCAACAAAATAATTGCATTTTTTTAAAAAGTCGAGAAAACGTCACTGCTATTACTGGCCTTCTCATTTATCACCCAACATGATTTTTTAACAAAAATTTCATGGTAATTTATAGGATAGAACCTGAGCAATTTACTAGAACCGTTTTCATAATTTTAGAGAGTATTTCTGAATTTCATTACGCGTTTGAATCAAAATGTGAAGAGAAAGAATAAAAAAGGCAAAGCAATGGGAGTAATTGTGATGGGAATAAAGAAGGAATTTATAACGGGGAAGGATAAAAAAGAGATGGAAGAAGAAAAAGAAGGAGTAAACAGTAGAAGAGGTAAAGATGGGAGGAGAGAGGTGGAAGATAGTGGGGATGTATGTAAACGGAGATATGCTGGACAGATCAGAGGAGATAACAAAACTGATTGAAGAAAACAAGGAAGTGATTAAGCTTATTCTAGGAGATTATTTAAATATCAGAACACCGAATAGTGGAGAAAGAAACTAGGAAGGAGAGCAAGGGAGAAAATCCAAAGACAAGACACTGATTTGGGAGGAAAAGAACTAGTAGAAGTACTTGGAGGAAATGAGATGGTTTATCTTGAACAAAAATATAGAGGATGATGAGAAAGGAGAATATACACGCTCAGGAGGAGAAAAGGGACGGTAATTGATTGTGCGATAGTGGATGACGAGGTGAGAGAGAAGGTCAAGAAATTGGAGATAGGAGGTTATATAGATTCGGATCACTTTTCCATAATAGTGACATTGAAGGGAGAAAAGATTAAGAAAAATAAGGATAAAAATGAAATAAAAGTGAAAAGAACAAGGGAAGGGGATTAATCAATGGAAGGAAAACAAGAAATTTTAGGAAAAGGACAGTAAAAACAAGAAGAGTATTAGAGGTTAGAGCTCGTGTGCTAATCTCCAACTCGTACTTCGAGCCTCCGGCTTATGCTACGAGTTTCACACTCGTCGACAAACACCTACTTTGCGCACTCGTATCACAAATAGCTATTTCAACGAAAAAAATGCGAGGGTCAAGTAAATCTTACGTATATTGAGAATGGAGGTTAAAGAAAATGCTTACTCTTGCTTTCATGCGGGAAGGGGGGGTTTCAAAGTGGCCTGAAAAAAGCTTACTTCATACAAGAATAGCCTCTTTTCAATAACGTGATTTTGGTTTCTTGGTTTCTCCAAAAAATGTCAAAATTTGTTTTCTTTTTTGGAATTTTTCGCATATGAAAAAAAATGTTAATAAAAAACATGTCAGACCTTATAAAGTTAAATCGGTTAATTAGAACCATAGATGTCAAAATTTAAAGAAAAAGTACCAAAACTTTCGAAGTCCCAAACCTCCGCCATTTTTTTAATTTTCCAAAAATTTTTGTGGGGTATTTCTTCACTACCTAAGGACCTTATACACTGAGTCACAATCAAATGCCATTCCAAATCCAAATTCTTGTGATCACTTAGAACACCACGCACTGCGTCGGATGCGCTCGCTCTTGCAAAAGCTTATTTCTTCGAAACTGCCTGTCTGGCATGGGAAACCCTGTCAGCAGCAGTGCTACCATCAGCATTAGGGTGTTCCTTTTTTTTGGAACTCTAAAGTCTTGCTGCCAGGAGGGGTTTAATTTCAATAGCCAAAAAAGTGATTTGTTTGAATTTCAGCTAAAACGGTTAAAATGTTCTCTAGCACACCCCTTCAATAGGGTGACCCAAAAAAATCACATTTTCGAATTTTCAAGCGGCTGGGTCGCCAAATAGTTCTCGTGGGCAAAAAAATGTACAAGTATTTTTTATTTACGAAAAATCTTATTTTTGGTACTGGCTCAAACAAATTTTTTGTCTTAAGGACTTTAACATGTAAAATGTATCCTATTTTTACCGAGGGGTTATTCACTTCTGAAATCATTTAAAAACCGCGATCCCCAAATCTTCAAAAATCGGCATTAGCGATTTGAAATTCCAATTCTCTCGCTGTAACACAATGGATTTCATAAGATCTCTCAAGGTTTTTTTCAAAATTCGCGAAGATTTTTGAAGATCCTTAGATAAACGCCACCATTCAATAGGAGTCTATCTGCTGACAGCGATGTATATGAGACTACTCCCTATGCTTATACACAGCGCATAGTCTAATACAAGGTGCCGTCAGCAAATAGACTCATATTGAATTACGGAGTCGAGATATGCTTGTTTCACTAAAAAATTTTAAGAAGCATTTTTGAGACTGTTGAGGACAGATTTCCAAAAAAAAAACTTAACTAACTTTTAGTTGACATTTAAAAAAAAAGTTTTTAAAGTGAACAAAAATGAAAAAATTATGTTAAACATCGGCTCGAGGTTTTATAGGTGAACATTTTATAAGGGCCTCAATAAACTCAAACTTTGTTTGGGTACCTCAAGACTCGACTGTAACTGTTACGGACCTAAGCCTCAAACATTCACTGAAGATTTTTTATTTATTTTTTTAAATTTCAATACTTCAAAATAAGTGGAATTAACCAAGAGAATCTTATTTGGCCAGTCAAAAATCGATTCTTGTGACTGACTCTAGGCAGTTAACCATTTAAACAAACTTTTGAACGATCTGGATACAATCGAGCACTAGTTTGAGATTTCACATTTCCTGGAAGATAATTACTCATATATTAATTAGGACTTTCACCTGCAGAGATAAATAAGTGAATAGACAGATAATCAAACTTCACATTTTCATGTGATAAACATGCATTATCAAAAAGGAATTTCGTAGAAAAACTCACTTGGGTAGTCTATGTCTCGGGCATGGTATAAGATGAAAAAGTTGCGGTACACTGTATAAAAAGTTTAATATTTGAGGAATGAAGAACAGCAACGTTGTTTTACTAAAATGGCCTATAATTCCAACAACAGCAAAAGTCATTCCAGACAAGTAACAAAATGTATCTCCCACAAATACTTGGGATGGGTACCTTTAAAAATAAAGACATTCAAATGGATTAACACTTAAGATCCATTGTAGCAGCCGCTAACCAAATATTTTTGACATCAACCAAATTCCATTCAATTGCACTTTTAATGCGCTCTGTTGCGCCACAAAACTGTAGGAGTTATTAAAGTATTACGAGAGGGGGGGGGGGGCTAATTCGATTTTCGTCCAAAATGGAAATTTTCAAAACATTTTTTGCTAACTTCTTTAGTTGAAAATGCGCTCTACTACAACCTCAAGTTAAAAATCTTGCGCAAATAAATTGACGAAAATAAAACTTGGTGGCATTTTCCACATTCAAAAAAAGCTATAAGCCCCAATGAAAAAAAGGTTCAAGGCGATTTTGTACACTTTATCAAACGAAGAAATTTATCTTTCGAGGTTTTATTGTAATTAGCTTGGTTTAACTGTAAAGTTGATTTGTTTTATCTTGTTAGTTTTATTTTTCATTGCTTATGAATAATGGTGGTAGAAGGTTGACTAACTCAGGATTTCTCGGAACACCGAGAGTTGATAAGAACTGGATAGGTCCAAATTAAAAAAAACCTAATACCTTCTATCATAAATGATAAGAATGTGATAAGAAAATTTGCAGAGATTATAGAACCTCTACAAAAATTATCAAAGAAAGAAGTAAAGTGGGAATGGACTGACAAACAGGAACAGGCATTTACGACTGTTAGACACTTACTAACAACAGCACCAATATGCCTGCCCTGACTTTGGAAGCCCATTTCAACTTGAAACCGATCCTAGTGATACAGGATTAGGAGCTGTTTTAATACAAACAATAAACGGCGAAAATTATGTGATAGCTTTTGCAAGCAGAGGTCTAAATAGAGCAGAAAGTAAATGTTCTGCTTCAGAAAAAAAATGTTTAGCCGTAGTCTAGGCAATAAGAAAGTTTAGGTCGTACTTAGAGGGATATTCATTTAAAGTCATTACAGACCATGTTGCCTCAAAATGGCTTCATAATTAAAAAAATCCAACTGGTCGACCAGCACGATGGGTTCTAGAATTATTAGAGAACGACTATGAAATTATATATAAAAAAGGAAGTTTAAACCATGTCCCAGATGCGTTGTCAAGGTCAAATGAAAATAAAATAAAACTTTCAAGTGCTTTAGCTAGTGTAGTAGAAACGGAAGATGAAGATTTCAAATAAATTGAGGATAACTGGTATGAAAATAAAATGTTACATGTTAAAAATAAACCAGAAGAAAATCCAAACTGGAGGATACGCGACAATCCATTGTACTTTTATAGACCAGACCCTTTAAAATCAAGTTTAACTTTAGATATCAACCTATGGAAACTAACAATACCAAAGAATTACGAGAACAAGTTTTAATTGAAAATCCCGACAGCAAACACGCAAGTCATTTAGGAATGGAAAAAACTTATGCGAAAATTTCTAACAATTATTTTTGGCCCGGAATGTACTCTGAGACGTTGAAATATGTAAAAGAATGTGATATTTGTCAAAGAATAAAACAAAAAGTAAATAATCAGATAGGTTTAATGGGAAAAAGAATAATTGAGGAACCGTGGACAGTGGTAGCATTAGACATGATGGGTCCGTTACCAATGGCAAAGTCGAGAGATCAATATGTTCTAGTATTTGTTGATATGTTTACTAAATGGGTAGAGATAATACCAGTTAAAAATAAATTAGCATCAACAATTGAAAAAGAATTTCATAAACGTATAATTTCAAAATGGGGAACTCATGGAATTTTATTTACAGATAATGGTACAGAATATATAAATAAATCAATAATTAACTTAAATAAAACATTTGGTATAAGACATTCAAAAACTCCTCAATATCATGCACATGCAAATCCAACTGAAAGATGCAACAGGTCAATTAAAACGGCAATAAAAGCGTATTTAGAAAAAGATCATAAATTATGGGACGAAAATTTAGATGATTTACAGTTTCCGTTAAATAAAAGTAAACATTCCTCAACAGGATTTACGCCAGCTTTTTTAATTTAAGGTAGAGAACTTCAACCAATTCAAGCGTTAAATGAAGACTTAGAGATCAAAAGCAGAATAGAATTTCAAAAATCCGAAAAATGGACGGATAGAATGCGAAAATCAAAAATAATTAGACAGGAAGTTGTTACAAATTTAGTAACCGCAAATGAAAAACAATTTAGATATTATAATCTCGGACCGATGAATTTTGAAATAGGCGAACAAGTACTAAAAAGCGATAAAACATTATAAAATAAAGGGGAAGGAATAGCTAAAAAATTAAGTAAAAATTTTACAGGACTATTTTTCATTAAAGCAAAGATTTCACCAACGATTTACGAAATAGAAACAAAAAATGGTAAATCATTAGGTAATTGGAATATTGAAGATATTAAGAAATATAAAGTTGAAAAATGAATTCAAATTTTTTGTTTTAGAATGGCATGCATGTGAACAAATTGATTTTACACTACTCAAACTTGACAAAAATACACATACACGAACAATGACCAAAAACAGAAAAGACAGAAATACGTTCAATTTCAGGAAATGGACAGAAGATTAGTCCTGAAATGTAAGGACTGTTTGGGGGAGTTGTTGGGGAGGGAGGCCCTGCTTAACCACCAATGCAAACAATGGTGGAAGCTGGGTCAGCCTCCCCTCAACGAGACTCCAGGAGAAAAGAAAAAAAGAGAAAAAGAGGAGAAAAGGAAGAAGGAGGAAATAGAAAGGAAAATGCACCAAGGAATGTGTAAACTCAGGGAGGAAGAATTGAGAAAGATTGCCAGAGGAAACAGGGAGGAAGGAAGACATTTTGAAAACACTAGAGCAAGATTAAAATAAGTACCACAACTTGAGAATTAAAAAATTAGTAAAAATCAAAAGATTGGAAAGGGAGTTAATTGCACAAAAAGACTGGAAAGAGATAGTTAAATGGAGACAAAAAGAAGAAGTGGCGGCGAAAAGGAAAGAAATGGCGGAGAAAGTAAAAGAATTGGAGAAAAGAATCCGGAAGCAGGAGGAGAAGAAAAAGAAAGAGGAGTAATTTAATTAAATAATTACTCAAATATATACCATTTAACACATACACCACAGTTTTTATTTGACCCTAAATATACACAACAGAAAAATAACTCGAGACCCTTCACAGACACAACAGTAATAATTGAGTTAAAATTATTTTATGTACCCTGCTAGAAATTTCTGATAGAACTTTCTTTCCGAAGCTTTCCATTTCTTTCAGATCCTTTAAGAAATCTGC
>JAUMHM010000005.1:53871200-53882007 GCA_032362435.1 Melikaiella ostensackeni
GTATTTTCTACTTCACTTTTTAATGCTTTTGGTTAAAGTCTACTCTTTTGAATACGGACTGTGTTCCTTCTTTTACTTTGAATTCTAAATAGCCTTCATTAAAACAACCCAATTCGTCTGTAAACACTTGCTTATACTTTTCAAGGATTTGATATAGCCCCGGTGGCACCGGTTCTATTTTGACTTTACATTCATTGCTTATCTTATCTAATGCATGCAAATTTTCTATTTGTTTTGGATGCACAGATGGCCATCGTTCAAAAGCTTTTAACCATTGTCGGCCCATCAATTTTCCATATCCTCTTTTTGCAATATAAATGACCAAAAATCTAGAATCCTTTACTAATTCTAATTTTAATTTTTGCATTATCCCAATAGGTTTGAAAATTGAACCATCATAAAATTTCATTTTTACATGTGCTGGTATTATTTGCTTATTCGGAAATAATGTTTCTTTCTTCGCTAATGTCATGAATGTATAAAATACGCCTGGGTCAACTTCAACTTCTAATGCTACACTTTCTATCAATAGTTTCAATTTACTAGGTTCGGCCTCATTGTGGTACGCATCTTTCTTATCTATACAATATAGCACCGTTAATTCAAATGAGTCTACACTGTCCTTATGATTTTCAAGTTCATTTGCGTCAACGAAATTCAGCCTGAACTGATTTGATGAACTTCTCTTTACGCCCCTACACATAATTTTCAAATGACCTCTTATGCCGCAATCGTACATGTATACAACTTAGACCTACAATCTTTAGCGGAATGATTAAACTTACCACAAAAATAACAGTTTTGCTTACTCGGTGCTGTGTCGCTACTTCTCGAATCTGATTGCCTTGGTCGTCCGTCTCTGTTGCTGTTTGCTGTCCTCTCCGTTGACCTTTTTTCTTGAAGACGCTTGATCATGTGATGACCTGGATTTCCCTTTATACGAATCTTCTCAACCTTTTCCTTCCCTCTTCGATGCCATCTTGAACAATGCTTGTTCAGAATTTCCTTGTTTTCCAGCATCACTTCATCATGGCATGTTCTACTTCCTTAGCGAGTGTCACTGCTTCCTCAAAAGTCTGAGCCTTTGCTTTGAAAATCTCAAAACGTGTTTTTTCAGAAAACACGTCACTTGACGAAAACTTGCAACGAGCTGCAGATCGTTTAGCAAGTACTGCAAAATCAGTTACCGCTTGCCCTTGATTCCGGTTGATCTTTCTGAATTTGTTACGTTCCAGTGTAACATTCGTAGCTGTTTTTATCTGTTCTGTCATTAAGGGTACCAATTGTGCATATGTTCAATCTTTCGGTAATTTGCCTGGTTCACATTTCGTTTTGAGAGCTGAGAACATTTTACGACCTAATTTTGTTAATAGAAACGCAGCTTTTTTACATCATATGCAAATACCGCTGCCAGCATACATAGATCAAATCTTTCTAAATCATCTTCCAAATCATCCACATCCAATTGAAATTCCGCAAATGAATTAACCGATGCCATATTGTTTAAATCAAATCCTACAACTCCAAATTATTTAATTTCACTGTGTCTTTTGAATTCGAGATTTTTTTCCCTCTAACTTAAATTCGTCCTCACCGGATTTATAGTCGTCACAATCACTAGAATTATCATTGTCATCACTAACATTACTTGAATCTAATATTTCTATTCTCGTGTCACTCAGTAATTTAATATTTTCTTTCAATAACACCCGTAAGTCTTTTACTGATTGTTGCGTATTCTGCTGAAGGAAAATGTAAACTATCTCAAATCTCGAATTTCACTTTATCGCGTTTATCGAGATCCCATCCTCGTCACCACTGTAATTACATCTAACGTGGGGATAATAAAGGTAAGAAATCGGGACCAAATCGGGACTGGGCTGGGAAACGTGTGTGCGTACCTCTGATATCTAGGAGCTTAGGTTATCTTCCCATATTTTCGGTAGCTGACAAGCTTATGTCTTATAATGCTATATATACTCGTATATATTACCGTATAAATTATTATTTGTAATACCTTCTCATACATCCATTATGACATTTTCACAAATTCGCCTGATTATTCACACCTATAATCGTAAAAGGATTATCAAACTTCCCCTATTCATAAAAATTGTTATCGAGATACTTTGTGATCTTACAGTCGTCCTCTGACCTCATGCTCGGTCTCAGAAATTTCTATTAATTCGTTCGCGTGCCGAAAAATTCTCTGCCTCTTTCGTAATATACTCCGTTTCTGGGGAATTCACAATGCCCTGAATTTGATCTATGGATTCAACCCCAAAGTGTAATTCAAAAGGAGTAAATTCCATGCTAAAATAAGTTGTTATGTTCAGGAAAAATTCTATGTCAGCAATACATTTGGCCCATCGAATATGTTGAACCCAGCATAGTGTTCGGAATAAACGCCCTAGCTCTCTCGTAACCTCTTCTACGGGTTTGATTTTCGGGTTGTTTACCAACGAATAAATCACCTGGATTCCCGCTTTACGTAATCGATCGGTCCATTTCGGTAATGACCCATACAAATCTACACAAAACAAATCTCGGGGCTCTAATGATTTGACTGAGTTCAATGATCATTCCGCTTCATTAATAAGACTCTTTACCCACTAGCATCATTCAGAAGTCAACACAAATTGTTCAATCTTGCGCTTCATGCTCTTCCAATGGTAAAATTGCCTCAAGCGTATGGTGGTTTTATAGAGTCAGGGATGTCCTAATTTAGAATGAACACAATTAATGAGCTGTTTGGTTGAAATTTATGGAATTAAGACCTGCTATAGACTCAGAAATTTACCCTTTCGAAACAGTATACCCTCTCTCAACACATAGTAGTTCAAAATCTGATCCTCTTTCATTGCTGTGATTATATTGGTATATCGCCCTACTAATTGCTAAATCGAAAGCATAAGTCTAAAGTTCACATGGAACACCCGGTATGTAATGACTCAACGCAATCAACAAATTTTTTTCATAATCTTGAAGGAGCTATCGTGAAATTCATTCCATGACCATGGATTTTTATGTTTCAAAGTGTCTCGAAGTAGTTCTAAAAGATTGGAATGCCTGGCAGTGAATTTTTGGTAATACATGCGAAGTTCAATAAACTGTTGCAATTCTCTATGATTCTTTGGTTTCGGGAAAATTATTAATCATTTCTCATTTATCTGTTAGGGCTCTGATTCCATTAGGCAAAAGTACATGGCCTAAAAAAGAAGAGAAGATTCAGGCACGTGTATAGAGGAGATCTAACGAGGAAGTGAGCTGGGATTGAAGCAACAAGATCACTAGGGTCGTCCTTTAATAACTGGATCGGTCTTGCATTCAGACAGGCTTTCACCTGAGCAAGAAACGTCGTCATTTCCTCGAAAGTGAAGGTGGTTTCACCCAGAAGTCGCCGAATATGGTATTTGACGGAACGAACTGCCGCCTCCCAAAGTCCACCGAAATGTGAAGCTGCGGGCGAATTAAATTTTCCTGAATTAGGTTATCCGTAAGATAACGGACAATTTTAGAATCTTTAATTGATGCTGATGCTGAGGAAGACATATCAGACAATGATGAAAATATAACCCTTATTGGCCTTGTGACCTCTTCCTTTTGAAGTACGTATCCACATGGGACTTGCGTAGTCCAGACCAGTCTTAGCAAAAAGTCTTGGAGTTTGTTTGACCCTGAAGGGTGGCAACGGAGCCATCATGTGAGACAAGGTAACGCTCGATGTCGAGTGCATGTCACACAACGACTCGATAATTTTATAAACAAATTATATGCAAAAATTCTATAAGTATAGACATTAAGAAGCAAAGAGAAACAAGGGCTATGAAGTTAAATATATATAAAAAGTTGATCAAAAAACTACCGTGGAGCCCCTGGGAGTGACTGTCGCAAGAAACCGCTACGTAAGGACAACACCGGTAAAGTAGAAGCTCCAAGCTACACCATGCACCTAATTTCGAACTCATAACATTATCGTAGCAAGTCACTTCGAACATCATATTAAATTCATAACATCTTAAGTTCATCAGGCACTTGACTGAGTCCGTGGCTGATAATGATACACCTGGTTCATCTGAGGAGAAAGTTGAGAAACGCAAATAATTCAGTTTCTTGTAGTGATAGACCCATCTCATTGCTACGTGCGTTGTTCGAAGTTCTTCAAAAAATAGTACACAAACAGTTTATCAATTCTCTCAACACTATTGAACTTCTCGATGTATACCAAATCGGCTTCAGAAAAGGTCATAGCACTCAGGCATAAAATAATAAATTACATTAAATTGGTTGCTCTGACGCAGCCCTATCTTTATTTATTTCCTATCTTTTATTTACTGAATTGATTGGTATCCATATTAATGATAATAAATGTAAGAGACTAACAGGATCCGTAGGTCGTACAAACAACTCAAATCATGTACACGCCACAAAAGCGTCCCAATATTGTATTTTAGATACAAAACGCGCACCGACAAATAAACGTGGTTTGTAATAAATTTTGACACATTGTGAGTGTAAGGATAGTGAAATCTGGAGCACGTTACAAAAAGAACGCGGAAAAATCGTATATGTGGCGACATCTATTTTATAAATAGGGCACAAATTGTGATCTCTAACAATAAACAGCAGGAAAGCAGAGAAACATAAAAAAAAGTCTCCAAAATAAAGTCTTCTGGCAAAATTAAAGACCTTCTGACAGGTTTACATAGAGCTGGGCACTTGACTTTGATTTCTGTACTTGAATATGTAAGGAAATGTGAAGCAATTTGAAAAACTGCCCGAAATAAAGTGAAAAGTGTATATGTTATTGAATGATTGACATAACAAATTATTAATCGTGCGACTGCTTCGAGTCACCATGATATTCTCGTCATCTTAGATTTTACTACTGAATATAGATGTTGAATCTATATTTTTGTCTAATTTGATCAGCAAGCGAGAGTCATCTACGAGAAAGTATATTCCACAGATTTCAGAGTACCAACCATACAGGCAATGTACTAAAAATAAAATTTGAAAACATCTCATTACCTTTCAGGTGTTAATTGAGAATGTTCCCGAGGACTATTTACGACGAAATTCTTTGGAAACGAGCAAGAAAGGTGACTCTAAACCAGATGTCGTTATCAATATGCCGATTCCGGAACTTCATTCTGTCGGAGGAGTACTTGTTCATATGCCTCACGTGAGTTTTTCACCTGCAAGCTTTATAGTTTATATTAACTGCCATCATATCGTGCGAGTCGGAAGCACCTACACTTAAAAGAAATGTAATTAAATTTAAAAAATTATTTACTTGTCCGTATTTAGACCCATATTTCCTTGTGTCAAGTACGTTTTACTTAGCTCAACCAAAATTACTTTGTAACGTGTAAATATGGGTTCAAATGTGGACATCTTATACATATATAAGGCATTTCAAGTCAAATTTTCCAACCCAAAAATTGATCTTCTTAGCATCCTTGTAACTACTTTTCTACAGAATTTTTTTTTGTACTTTGTATATTGCCCTTAATATTATCGATAGATTTTTTCATGAACTTTCATGTAATCAGGATCATTTCAATCGAATATTCTCGGAACATTCGCCGAAGGTCTCTTATAAGGATCATATATATCTCTTATAATATATATTTCTCCTCTTTTTCCTCCTCCTTGACTGTCATTTTGTTGTGGGCCGGAGCCGAGAATTCGATCATGAAGATAATTCGATCACGAAAATAGTTCGTTTCTCACAGTCACGGAGAACGATGTGAGGCCTTGAATGCACCATAGGGACTATTGTCGAGGAATTATAGCTCCAGCAAATTTGGCGCTTCTCGTTCTTGACAATTGACTCTATCTCCCTTGGAGCGTTCGGCAGGGCGGGGTCGCGGCCAACACCGTAAAAGCAACAAAGATGGCAGTAAAGCACTCTTAGGGCCGCATTGTGACTGCGAGTATAAGTCGTTCCCGCGTGATTGGGGCACCTAGATAATATGTGTCCAATGTGTTCAGAGCACAATAACTTTTATTGCCTCTGAATTGTAAGAAAATATCAGGAAGTCAAATATTGCTTTTCATTTCACGATGGAAGGATTTTTCAGTGCCTAAATTCAGTGGAAATGTTTTCTATTGTACCTAAACGTGTGTCCGTATATAGTAAGAAACCCATAAAAAACTTTCAACATATATTACTTATTAAATTTTAAGGACGCTCAGGCAAAATGGAAAAAAATGATAAATTCTTCACTATACGGACACGAATTTAGGTATATCGGAAAACATTTCCACTTAATATAGATACTTAAAAATTATTTCATCGTGAATTGATAAACACTATATCAATTTTGGATATTTTCTTGTAATTGAAAGTAAAAAAAAATATTCTAATGTCAACATTCTTCATATATTATTGTTGCAATATATTGAAGATACATTTTCGATAACATATATCACAAATCTTATTGTCAAATAGTCGAGAAAATTGATATAACTCTAACAAATAAGCGAAAAACTCGACTATTTAAGAATTTCATCAATTTCAAGGTAGTGTATGTTACATGCCCCTTTCGTGCTAAGACTCTAAAATCACTAATTGGGATTTTTATTTAAGGAAACCAATTATACGTTCTCAATAGAATGAGAAGTTACTACGACTGTAAAAGAATGAGAGATAGAAGGAATCACGGAAGAAGCAAGCGTATAGCATGCAGGTACACACATGGGTGCAGTAAAGAAATACGATTTACCAAATGTCAACGTACACACACTATCTACTATCTACTACTATCTACTATCTACTATCTTTATCTACTATCTACACTATCACTATCTACTGGCAAGAGACCGGCGTTACCACACTGACAAGGCGCACTAGGAATGCTCCGCGTAAACCACTGTGTTGGTGCGTAGAATATACTTTTCTCCTCTCCCTCATTCACCAGCCATTCTCCACTAGACGACCGCTCACCTCCACACTACTTTCCCAAGCATCTCTCGCTCTGACTACCCTTCGGAGCGAGAAAACTCAATAGGCCTATAAATTCCTTAATAATAAAGCAATTTTGGTGGGACGAAAAGTTAAATTCAAAATGAAATAATTCCGAATAATAACAAGGGTCACATATTATAAAAACTTACATTAATAAGTTAAAAGGTAAGACAAAGGAGCTGCTGAACTCGCAAAATTTAGGCCATCAAATCAAAGTTCAAACTGTCACCCGTCCACACATGTTCCTTCAAAATACCTTAAGTAAGCAAACTTCCCCACCTGCACCCACCAACAGGGCGTCAATAAAAAGCATCCTTCTGAAATCGATAAGGGCAGTCGTTCGAGCTTCTTGTGACGAGCAAATAGTATCGTCTAGAAGGACCCTCCGGGAAAAATTCTAAACGCGCCCGTCAGGTTGGTAACGTCGATCTCTCCAGTCAACCCTTACGGTTTGCTCCCTTCATTTGAATTTGTAAGTCCACAATGGTGTAATTATAAATATTGGGCTGATTTGTAAAACGTGTTTGTTTCCTTAATTAGGGCACTGCGAAGTCGACGCGAGACGTTGAAGCAAATCTTGGCCAACAAAGTGAGATAAATTATTTTCGGACCATTGAGGGCAAATTCTTCCATAAAACCGCTTAAAAATAATCGGTGAAGAGAAAAGTTTGGCTACCGGCAACGTAGCAACGCTAGGGGTATCGTCACGAATCAAAAGAAAACCATTAACAAGAGAAACGGCAGGGGCCAAGCCCAGGACCTCTCTCTTTCTTTTGTTTCTGAGACTAGATGCAATTGCCAATAGCAGGAGCAATGACAGGGGCCAAGCCCAGGACCTCTCTTTTTCTCGTGCTTTCGGAAGTGACGACTCACAGCGGGATCCTTCACTAAATTTAAAATTAGCAGCGAACGCCGCGTTTTGCATATACATAGATGGCACCGCGACCAGCTAAAAGGAAATGGAAAATTAGCTATACAGTAGAATCTCAAAACTACTGGGAAGTTAATTTACTATAGTGGTTATTCGGAGTCCTAGAAATAAGGTGTAACAGAGATAAAGCAAATTTAAAGGTACTCTCAGTCTCTGGGTTTCAAGCCAATCATACGTTATTTCTAGAAAAACAAATAAAACAATCGCCAGTGGGAGAAGTGTCTCGCGCGTGAAAACCCATGTGTGCGTTCGTGTGTGCTACGACACTACAGGACTAGAGTTGTAATAGTGCAACGTGAATAAGCGAATAACCGACGACCCACTAGACAGGGACACGATAAGGGCTAAGTCCTAGACCCATCTCGCTTCTTTGTCTAATGGTAGTAAATAAGAAACAACAACAACAACTTAGATGTCATAAAAAATTGTTTGACCTTAAAATAAGGTAGTTTGTTACTTTTAGTGCTTTTTGAATATATCTACAAAGCGGAGACAGAAGAAATCATTTTTTGAAATGAAACTTTAGGGGAGTGTTTTTGACTCCCAAAATGATGTTTTCATTCATATTAGAACGACGAATGAAGAACTTTTCTTTGGATACGCCCTATTGTACATTTACTTCAAGTGACTTCAGTGACTTTACGTGAATTCAAGTGACTTGACACAAGTGTATTCAGCGAAGGTTCTTGCGGGAATTATAATATCGAGTCACGATTTCGGAGTTGGACACAGACATAAAGATTTACGAGAAAAAAATTATAAATTCTATAAAGGTGGATAGTTTGATTTAGTTGAGAGTAGATGTAGTTGAATTTTCAGTGTATTTCTTAAATAATCTTTGCGTTATTAAAGGATTTGAATTGACTCTATGAAATTAGCGGAGGACAAAAATTCTGAAGTTATTTAAAATGATCCAGGTATGATTTCACGAAGAGAAGAAGAATATATCGAATTATGTGTTCAGTAAGATACAAAATTGAGTCGTAAAAGACAAACATGAATGCGAGTGAGTTCTTTGCCACATTTACCGTACACATTACTGTATATGGCCATAGGCTGGTGCATGAAAATTGACACCAAATGCCTGGTCCTTGAAAAATGAAGACTAATTTCCCAATACACTTATGATGAAAAATTTTTTTTCATGAAGATATTGAAGAAATAAAGTTTAGTCCCATGCCATCGTACGCCATCTAGCCCAGTGACTCTTGAGAAAGAGTGAGAGGGACGACGAGGTTGTTGTCTGCAGAAAGAGAGAGAGAGAGAGACAACGATGGTTTCTTGCGGAGAGAGAGGGAGAGATGAACGAAGATCTCGTAAGAAAGAGTGTCGTCTGCTCTGTGGTTCGTGGTTGTGAACTCCTTGAGACTTCGAACAGGGATGTGGTGATAGCAGGTATGTCCGCTATCCGTTTCCAGGATAGAAAGACAGAAGAAGGTGGCGCTGAGAGAACCCAGGCCTTGTCGCGACAGCAGGTATGCCGAAACTCGTCTTCATGCACCCGCGACTCACAGAAAACTGGGGGGGGGGAGGGTCATAACTGAGTGGAGGGAGATGCGTGCGTTGAGTTGTCATTCGCGTTGCCTGCACGACTATGCTCAACACCATGGTTCTAGAACTTCGCCGGCGCGCGGGAACGTATCTTTATTATCTCGATATGGCTAGACTACATGCGTAAGTATGTGCATACCAAGGTAAGGAAGTTACCTTCCTGTCACATTATCGACGAGTTTCGGATCGATTCACATTATAGTCCTAATATTTAATCTACATCAATGTTCAATGTCCTAATATCTAAAAAGGTTACCTGACGATTAAATAAGCATTGTTCGCGAGAAGGTTTTTCTGTGTATTAGAAAGAAAAATAGTCTCGCTCTATGCGAGCCGCGTATAACAGCTTTAATTGATAGTTTACAAACTACAGTTCTCTTTTGGTCTTTAAAGTTTTAATTTTTGAAGAAATTATATTATGAAATTAATCCAATGCAATTTTTTTATTGCACCAAAATTCTAAAAGTTAGATCATTTCCAAAATTATGAATTTTTCATAAAAGAGATCCGCAAGTTATGATTACAATTGTTTATGCATGCCAACAAGATTTATAACTTAATTTGACGACATTTTTCAATTAAGCACATACAGGTATCCAATCTTAAATTGTATGTATGTATGTATCTTTATTGCCTTTAAGAATACAAAACTTCTATGGCAAGAGAGAGCCACTATAAACGAAGTAAAATATGTATATATGACTGAAAAATTAGTGGTATATGTACAAAAGAATATGACTTTTACTGGTCAAGCACCACAGTTGTCTGTGATCATTCAAATAAGGAGAACGCCCTAATTTTCAATAACGTATTTATAAAATTATATATTGTGCGGAGAGTCGCTGGATCACCATTAGATAATAAGAGATGTGGATTGTCTCCGTTAATCGTATGTAAATTACGCGAATCGTGATCTCTAATGGATGAATGAATTGGATATTTTGCAAAAATATGTAGGAGATCCTCCTTTTTTCGTAAATTACACAATTGACATATTTTTTGTGGGTCAATTACAGTAGTACCAACTTTTGAGGTCAGCTTAATAATGAATTTGGAAGATGTTCTTAGCTGCATAAAAATGCGTTCAAAATGAAATGAAACATTTGATAGCAGATATTGCTGAGGTTGCGGGTCACTGTAAAAAAATTGTTTATAAATGACACTAAAATTGCTATTTTACAGTCTTATCAAATCTTGAGAAAACATGAATTTATTATATCTGTTAACCATGTCCACAATTTGACCTTTAAGGGTGGCATCATTTAGTTCAATTAAATTGTTATTAATGCCCGCACCTTCCAGGCATCTTATAAGCTGACCCAGCCAATTGTATTTGAAATTTTTTCCGTGGG
>JAUMHM010000005.1:53895083-53914581 GCA_032362435.1 Melikaiella ostensackeni
TAAAACCCGAGACATCTCCTTTTTACTATAACTAAAACTTATTTGACACCACAAAAGCTCGTGTTCCTGTACGAAATTATTAGCAGGCACATTATTAATTTGAAAGAACTAGCCTGTCCTGCGTTTAGAAAACTCAATGATATGCAAGAATTCTGCTTCAAACGCAGAGTCAATGAGGAGGAATTATTCAATCGAGCTCTGAATCAATGATTTTTTCTTGGAGGGGGAAAATCAGTATATCTACGCCCTATAAGCAGACATCAAAAATAATTTTCATTTGGAAAATTTCTTCCTCGCAAAAAAACAATGTTAGAGATGCATTACCCGATTCATTTATAAAATTTATAAATGTTCGAGGAAAATTTACTTTTTGCGACAAAGCGTTTGCATTAAAATATTTTTGGTCAGAATTTTTGTTTCCTGCATAAAGTATTGAAACTAGAGAATGTCGAAAAATTTTATAAGGTATGGGAGAAATTTTGTTTTTTATGATAAAAGTTTCTCTCAAAACTTATTTTCCTTAAGGGAAATTTTCGAAACACTTGTGCGGTTTTTCCTTTTAGAAATACTTTTACGGTGATAAGCAATGACAAAAAAACATTGTTTGAATATCTTCTATTCTCGGTAAGTTAAGGCAAAGATGGCAAAGGAAAATTTATTTGAAAATTATTGTCAGTTCTAAGTTCTTGATCTACGCAGGGGAATGGTACTTTCACAAATACTAGATAACATTTTACGGCAGATGAAAAAAATTATATTTTGTGGTAAAGCCTTCCCATAAAAAAGTTTCGGTTTTGTTTAATGCTTTCATTTCTAGCATGTTGAATTCTGTTGTACACCTGAAGAACCGGTTAATACAAAAGACACACACCTAAACCGGTTTTAGCATTTTCAGCGCCCTCCCATCTTACGTGCACACCTGCCAATGGTTTTTTCTCAGAAGGGGAACACCTTAGACCAGGATAACAACGCTCTATATACATCGGAAGTAATTTTTTTTGTGATTTTTGAAAATACAAGTTCTTTTTGGGTAATTTATAGGAAATACATGTTCTTCTGTGCAATTTCTAGGAAAGACCTGGTTCTATCTTCGTTTGTCCGTTACAAAACTGGTTTATGTCCATGTGTGGTATAATGGTTCTCCCTACGCTCACCACCTGTGACTTTCTCCCACCAAACAACACTCCCACTCCTCATGCATTTTACGTATATAAATCTATACAAGGAGCCTTTTAAATCAGTTCAGTTTAGTTTTTCATATGTTTTGCGGAATTTATAAGAAACATGTGTTCTTTAATGTAAATTACATGACATACGGATTCTTTTTTGTGATTTATAGAAAACATGTGTTCTTTTGTGTAATTTTCTAGGAAATGCGGATTCTTTTGTATGATTACAATAATAATTTGAAACATAATTTGTGTAATTTCTAGCAAACACATACTTAAATTCTTAGTTTGCCTGTTAAAAAACCAGTTTCATTTCCATGTCTCTCTCCTCATACATTTTACATACATAAACTGACGCAAAGAACCTCTTTGAATCAGTTGAGTTTTTACATCTGAACGACCGGCTATGTCGCAAGTTGACACCGATTCAGCGGAGGTAGAATCCTTGCAGGTATTTGACTTTTCAAAGTCCTAGGAAACTTAAACTACAGAAGAGTCGTCCGACAAGCAGACTAATAATACTGTTCATTAAACACCAAACATAGAGAGGATCAAGCCCAAGTCATCGCCGCTTAAGCAAATACTAACTAAAGCTACTCTTAATCAGTTAATCACGATGTCTACAAACTTTGCGAAGAGGACCTGATAATAAATGATTTTACTAGCTTTTTACGGACTTAATCATTCATGTTCGAAGACGATTCTAATTGAACCCGAGGGTCAATTACATGAAAAATTTCAACCAGTCATAAAACTTATGAACAGTTCACGCAGCGGAATCACTTTGGACTCTGCAACTTGGACAAAACTGCAACAATATCTGGATACAATACAATCGTAGTTTTCTTTTGGAACTTCATCTTTATACCTCCAGACTATTGAATTGGGCAAATACAGACTAATTTCTACGACTGCTGACGGAAACAAGGCAATACATCTGAAGGACCGCAAGAAAGACAGCGGCGAGATTAAGAATGACACACAGCAGAGCGAGATTGAGGCGAAAAACAAAAAGTTATACATTCCAGAAATCATTTTTCAAAAGCTCACATTCGAAGGAATGAAAAATAGTGTGTGTGTGTGTGTGTGTCGATGAGCGCTTCAGAAGAATTCAGCGATTGTTAAAAAGTGTTGAAGCATGCAAGGATGACTTAATTGAAGTGATTATCAATTATTTAACATCGGGAAACATGAACTCGCAGAATGAAAAATTAATTCGTCAAATAATTAAGTTCTAATTTTCACATATTAAAAATCAGGTACAAGCTAAACTCGAGAAAGCCTTCGTCACTTAGGATAGTCTAGGATAGCTTTCAGTTTCAATAAGTAAATTGAATTTTATACATACCTTTAAGTAGTCATAATGTGACTCCTTCTAGCACTGCATCCAATTACATAATACACCGTTGCACTTGAATCACTGCTCCTAAATAGAAAGTGGGATTAGTATAATAACTGCACATTGTCATTACTTTACATTATGAATAGTTCAACCCTTTCCGAAATCCTACACTGTAGTTACGGTACATCCCCTCCTCTTCCAACTACATAGAATCAACACCATACCCCCACTCCTCTCACCTTGTCCAACCAGGAAAAAGTATGTTTCTCCCCTTACAATCAGGCCACAACCCTCAACCAATCACAGAAGACATCATCCCCTAATTACCCCCACTTCTTTCTATTAGAGCACGTCCCTCGATCAATTTGAGAAGAGTCACGCCTCCAAATAACCCCCACTCCTACTAATTAACCCACGCCAACCTAAAAATCAGAGAAAAGCCATTCTCCATATTTACCCTTACCCCTACATTTAGGCCACGCCTTTCGACCAATCAGAGGAGGCCACGTTCCCTAATTATCCTCACCCCTACATTCAGAAAACGTATCTCGACTAATCAGAGGCCGCCCTATGGCTGAGAGTATCTACTTGTGATACAGGTATATAGTGATAATGGCAATTATTTTGCGGGTACGAGCGATGGAAAAAAAATTTCGGATACGAAAAAACTGGATTAAATGACATTTCAATTCACCTTCAGGTTGACCTAAATCTCAGAAGATTCCACGAGGGCTTGGTAGTAAAGCGGAGTGAAAATACTAAAATTAATCAAATTGTTTGGGCCAAGGAAAACAAATTTGTGTGTTGAAATCCGAGCAAGGTAACAAAAATTTTAATTGGTTAATATCTTCTGTTCTCTTCTTTCATTTGACTTTGATTTGATTTTTGATTCTATTAATAAACGATAGTCCAGCAGTATACTTCTCAATTAAAGGATTATATGATACAGTGAATGTATACAGAGTATCCCAGTACTTAAGGTACATTTTTATATTTTTGAATTCCTCATAAAAAATGGGGTCGAAAATGTTGATAAAATAATTGTGTAAGGTCCATAATTACTGAGTAATTAACAACTCCAGATTAACCAATCAGAAGCACGCGTTAGATAGACGACAGTCCATATGTCACCGACGAGAGTGTGTGCGTAAAGAAACGTGGGTCGTATAATTTCAAATTTGCAGAAGATTGTGAATGTCATTCATGCAACTTTAAGCGGCACCTTGGCGACGAGATAAAAAACTTAAAAAATATCTTTTCCCGGGAAACGAAGTTAGTAAACTTTGGTGGACGAGCTGACTGATGATGAATTAAGATGTACACGTTTCTTGAATTCTGTAGAAGTCTTCTGAATTCCTTCAAAATTTTTTGAAATCTCTGAAAATCTTTAGGATGCACGATGAATTGTTTTGACTTCCTTCCAGTATATTGAATTCTGTAAAATTCAAACGAATTCCTAAAATTCACTTGCACTCCTTTGAATTCATTTAAAGATTTTTTTCATAATTCTCTTGAAATTTTTACAACACACCATAAATTCTTTTGAATTTTCTGAATTCTTTCATGTTCCCTGAATCCTTTCAAATTCCCTAAATTCTTTTAAAGTTTTTGAATTCTTTCAAACGAATTCCTAGAATTCACTTGCACTCCTTTGAATTCACTCAAAGATTTTTTCTCGCCATTCTCCTTAAATCTTTCTTTCAAATACACCATGAATTATTTTGAATTTCTCAAAATCTGTTTACTCCCTGAATTCTTTTGAACTCTCTGAATTCTTTTGAAATTTCCGCGTTCTTTTCATTCCACTGAATTCTTTTTAATTTCCTCAATACATTTGAATTTTTTTGAATTCTCTAAATTCTTTTAAATTTTCTGAATTTCTCTGAATACATTTAAATTCTTAGAATTCTCAGAATTCTATGTATTCTCTGAATTTGTTTCGAATCATCGGAATTGTTTTGTGTTCTCTGACATCCATTGAATTCTTTGGATTCTTTAATTTCTCTGTATTCTCTGAATTCTTTTGAATTATATGAATTTTTTTAATTCTCTAAATTCTTTGAAATTCTATGAACTCTTTTAGATTCCACGAGTTCTTTTGAATTTTCTGAATTCTCTGAATTTTTGTGAATTCTCAGAATTCTTTTGGGTTCTCTGAATTCTTTTGAATTCTTTCGAATTCTCTGAATATATTCGAATACATTTGAATTTTTAGAATTCTCTGTATTCTGAGATTTCTTTTGAATTCTTATAATTCTTTTTAATTCACTGACTACATTGGAATTATTTCGAAATCTCTTAAACTTCTTTATTCTCTAAATTCTTTTGAATGTTCTGAATTCTCTGAATACATTGAAATTCTCTGAATTCTTCAAATTCTCTGTATTCTCTCAACTGTTTCGAATTCTCTGAATTGTTTTGTGTTCTCTGACATCCTTTGAATTCTCTGAATTATTTTGAATCCTCCGAATTGTTTGAAATTCTATATTCTTTTGAATTCTCTGAATTCATCTTTTTCCTCTGAAACGATTAGTTTGTCTTCAATTCCTTGAATTTCTTATTTGAAGTGAAATTCATTGGTGAACTGTCATTTAATCGTACTGCACTGGTACACGCATGTACAGAAAATGGCTCAAATGAGGAAGGCAACGCAGGGAGTCAGTTTTGACGAAAAGCCCTCAAGTGCTCTTATAAACAGGCTCAGTGTTTGAAATGTAGGAATCTCGTGATTATTCTTAAAAACAAAGAACTCAACTCGACTATGAGGTTAAAACGACGGCTTCAGCAATCTTTTGCGTAGTTTGCCAATTGCGGAAGGCAACGCAGGAGCTCTAGTTTTGACGAAAAACTCTCATGAGCTTTTAAAAAAAATCCAAGTGTTCAAAAATTACGACACTTGCGATTATTTTCAAGAATAAACAAATAAACTCGATCACGAGATTGAAACGACGGTTTTACATGTTTTCTTTTTAGTTTTTGGATCAGAGAAGACAACAGAAGAGGTACCACTCTGAAAACGAACTCATATCTATTTTTTTAATCAATAAATATCACCAAAGAAATCAATTATTTAAACTTCCCATGATCTTCAGGAAATAATGCTTTACCTCTGATGACATGATCAGAATTCATGTTTTCAAAATTTTTTGGTTACCTTTTAGATCAAAAAAGACAACAGACAAAGTTTTGCTTTGACGACAAACTTATCTATAAAAAAAAATCAATGAATGTCACCCAAGTTAAAAATTACTAATATTTTTCATGATTTTCAGGGAATATTGCATTTCTTCCGGTGGCATGATTGGAATTAATGTTTTGAAAGTTTTCTTGGTAGTTTTTCAACTGGGGAAGAGAACAAGAGGAGTCTACTTTTGACGTAAAACACTCGTGGGCTTTTAGGAAATTTTTGCGTGTTCAAAATTAAAGAAACTTTTAATTATATAAGAAAACTAAACTCGATCAAGAAATTAAAGCGACGGTTCCAAATTTTTTTTGTATGGTTTTTTGTTTGAGGAAGGCCAGGATGGGTGTCTAGTTTTGATGTGAAACACTCGCGGGTTATTGAGAAATGACTCAGTGTTAAAAATTGACGAAACCCGTGATTATTTAAAAAAAGAACTTAACTTCATCAACTTCTCAACCGAAAAACCACACACAAAGCTTTTGAAACCATTTATTTAATCTTATGATTGATTCTAGTTTTTTTTCGAAAGAAATTATAAGTTTGCTCAATTTTAAACACTTAGCCATTTTTCAAAAGCCCGCGAGTGTTTTACATCAAAACCAGACACACATTCTGGGTCTGTAGTCATCACACATCGAAAAACTGAGCAAAAAACTTTGAAACAGGGATTGATCATGAGAAGTGTAAATAATGTTTAACTTTGGTGAAATTTATTGATTCAAAAGAAATAGTTATGAGTTCGTCGTCAAAGTGGAACCTCGTCTGTTGTCTTCCATGACCGAAAAACTACTTGAAAATCTTTTGAAACATAAATTCCTATTATGTCACAGATAGTAAAGCATTACTTCCTGAAAATCATGAGAAGTGTAAATAATTTATATCTTGGGTGACATTTATTGATTTTCAAAAAATAGATAAGATTCTGCCATCCAAGTTAAACCTTATCTGTTGTCTCCCCGGATAGAACAACATCCTGATAAACTTTAAATTCCAATTATGTCACCGGAGGTAAAACTTTATTTCTTAAACGCTAAAAATTCAAAGAACCGCTTTTGTACCTTCTCCAATGCGTGTAATTACATTTTGGTTCAAGTTAAGTAGACTCGCTCAATCTTCACTCCATTCACTTCATATTTAAATAATATTGGTTCCTTCGATCGGTGAAAAGTTATAATTCTGCATTTATCCACATTCATACGTAAACCTACTTCAGTACACACTCAATAAATTCCAGAAGATCCGCATGCAGAATCAGGAAATCCCTTATGGTCTTTACTTTGTAGAGAACTTTTGTATCATCAGCATATAACAACTTTTTTGTCCGTGTAGCCCTGACTCCGTTAAATGAAATTGTGAATAACGTGGGCCACAAATTCGAGCCCTGAGATTCGCCTGACTATGGTATGAATGGGTCAGAGCTACAACCTGCATGCTGACAAAAATTTGGCCTATTAGAAAAAAAGTTTCATAGGAGGGTTGCTAGATTACCAGAGAAATCAAACTTCTGGAGCTCCTCGATTATTATTCTATAATTCAGTTGGTCAAAGTACTTTGAAATATCTAGGTGAACAACATCAACTTGTGCGCCTTCACTAAGTACTACAGCAATGAATTGTGACAAGACAGTCAGATTCGTGATAATTTATCTAGCTGCTAGGAATCCGTGTTGTGATTCAATAAGATATGGTAACATAGACGAAGAGATTTCATTAGCGACGCATGCCCCACAAGGTTTAGAAAAGTTGTTCATAATCGAGATATGCTTATAGTTCGTTATCTCTCCCTTTGCTTCTCCTATGTAGTTTCAAAATTTATTTGGTTCGGTGCAACATTGCAACAATGCAACATTTTGTAAATACACCCTCGGGTAGCATTCTTCCTTGCCTCGCGTATATTAAGTGGTATTAGGACCCGCATCTGATGGGTTTATTGGAGACTATTGTCGGGACCTATTGGTTTAAAAATTATAGCGAAGTTTTTATATGCACAGTTTTTCCTAGTGAAGAATAGTGAAAAATTAGGAATAAGGCTTTTTTTTTGCTCCCTTTAGAAATTTTCGAAAATGTGCAAAAGGGATGTTTTCTTTCTCTAAGTGTCCTTTAACGGCCAAGAAGCCAATATATAGGAAGGTAGGAATAACAACAAGAAATATTGCTAAACCAACTTAATCGGACAATTTAAATTGGCAAAAACAATTTGAAATATCCGACTGAGTCCGTTTAGCAACATTTATTGTTGTTATTTCCACCTTCATATGTTTTTTTTCTCAGTCATTTGCACACATTTTGAAAAAAGTTGAATATGTTAAACCTGAAATTTCTCCAGCTTGATTCAATGAAACATGCTATTATTTTTCTTTCATGAAAAAAAACTTTCATGGTATTTCAATCATTCAAATATCGCATAAAAATCCAAAATCACGAAAAAAATTTATTTCATGAAAGTAAAACACTAGCATGTTTCTCCAATTCAAGCTGGAGAAATGTTAGGTTTCACATATTCAACATATTCAAACCTGCAGATCTCCACCTTTGCTTAGAGTCTCCAATCGTTCTAACATCGGAAAATCTTAAGTTCAGCGCAAAAATTTCTCTCCTTGTTTACTCTCAACCTCGTTGTCTTAATCTATCTTTACCTCCCACAACCTCCCAAGCCACAATTTTGATTGCAGATGACCATACATGTGATCATATCAGGGTTAAATCTCTATTAATCGAGGATAAGATCGCTCTCTAAGTAACAGTTTCCAAACTATCGATATCAAGAATGGTCGGATAAATCGAGATTGTATCTTTTCTTTTATTCCACGAAATCCCCTTTTCAGTAAAATTACCCGTACTTTCCCATCTGCGGTGATCAAAACCACCCATTGCCATGATTGTTTTAGCTTCTCGGACAAACTTATTTACTTCGTCTCCGGAATGTACATTAAAAGAAAATATAAAGTTTTCCTACAGACTAACCAGATCACCCAATGTCTACATCTTGATCCGCTTTCTGCAAAGGTGCCTCCAAAAGCAAAGCAGAAGTGTTTAGAGAGTATTGCATGGAGTCCAATTTTATTATCATTAATGAAAAGGGACTGCATGCTATTCCAAATACTACCCTATCGACTTTACTCATAGCACAATATGAGCTCCATCAAATTAAGGCCCTTTTCTAAACACTGATTCAAAGACGGATAACCCTTTTCGCTTGCCCAAGCGTCAAAAACTGGTCTTATTTTGGTTGTTCCGCATGAACTTATACTTGACCATGTGGAAGATTATAACATAAATAGTCATTCTCGTCACTCGGAAACCTTTCAATAATGCCTGCAGCTAACCAATCATTCATAAAGACTTATAAAGACTATGTTTCCTAAGCTTTTTAATGATTTCCTCTAATCTTTTATGTGAGACGCCATAATTGCTACCTACAGGTTCGCGATTCTCTACCCACGGCTATGTAACCTCGTACCGGCCATCTGTGGTCAATTTGTCTGTTTTTACTAGAAATTCCCGAACCTGGTAATCTCTTCACAATTCTCCTAATTTCTGGATTTGGTGAATAACATTCAGACTACACAAATCTACTACAATGGCCTCCCGCACTTGCAACACCGTGACCATAATCCTAGGGTGTCGGGATTCTCTAATTCAGTTGGCGATTTTCCTATTACAGTCCACTATAGTACGAGTAGATAAGTAAAAAGAGTTCTAATTATAGATTCCCTTACCGGCACAGATGCCGAAATCAAGACCATTCCACAGCCCAAGTGGTTCGTGTCCGTGCTAAGCTTCTAGAATGTTCTTGATGACGTCATAAAATAATATTGCGCAATTTTGTAAAACGAATTTTGCGTAAACAACTTCAAGATTATTTATTATCTTAATTAAGCATTTGAAGGTTATATTTTGATTTGTCCTTGCATTTCTTACTGCATCATACAGTTTATGTGAAGACAATAAGGATGATTTATTGAACACTCGCCGAGACTGCGTGTTTGGCTTGAGGCTCCCGGATATTAGGGATTTTACTATCGGATTTCCTCGATCATCGATTCTTCTGCCTGGCGATAGTAGGTGCAGAAACTATTCATGTTTCCAGGAACGATTAGGAACAGGACGATCTATTTTAACCCCACCATGATAAAAAGGGGTAAATAAACTTATTCAATTCAAAAAATCCTTTTCACGTTCTTCCCTTTTCCTTGACATATCACAGTTAGCTGATACAGGGCAGCGCCGATAGATCCTTTTTCAACCCAACACCATTCGGGAGCTCAAGGATCATATTGCTGACGCCCTGAATTGGTTGTAACGAAAGTGACACGAGAGCGAAAAGGTGGTGATTGAAATTAATATAATTGTGATGTGTTCGGCGAAGTGAAACGAAGTTCAATTGGATTTTCAACCCATTATTTCATCCAATGGGATTTCGGCTCCGTTGAACGCAATTTTATCACGATTTTAATATTTTAAGAGTGCAAAACTCAAAAATGCACGTGTCCTAGGAATCAATTAGATTCCCAGAATGGACCTTGGATTCTGATATTGAGCGCAAAGAACGTCAAAAGGCAGTCAAAGTAAAAATAAATAATAATTTAATAGGCAATAAAATAAGACCTAAGAAGAAACTTCTGCACAATTTGATACTTAGGAAAATGAGACGACATTTCGTATTCTGGCAAATATGGCACTAAGGTTTGCACGAAATCAAGTTTCATTTAGTGAAATTAATTACTTAGAGAAGTCCTAGTCGTTCCACAAGGAGAGGGAAAACAGAAAAACTATGTTTAGGGACGCTAGATCCGGATAGCGAAATATAAAATGCGTAAATTAAAGAAGAAATGAAATTTGATAGATTCCATGATACTGAGAAATCTGAAGAAGGGATAAAATTAATCTAAAATTGAAATATATTTAAGCAGTGTCGATCGATGGCAAAAAGGTTTAAGGGCAACTCGATTTCCGTTTCTGTGGTCTCACTTCCCGTGAAAAGACACGAAATAAAATTAACTGTAACTCTTAAATGAGAATTATTGAAAGAAGAGCAATAATCGACACTGGATCGACGGACAGCTTCATTTCTAGAGCATTCATTTGAAAAAACTACTTTAAAAATTCTGAAGTTGAATTTGAAAAGAAAGTAAAAATCGTTTTTAACGCTAATCGAGAATCTTATGTGGGAAATACAGTTTTTATTGTAATTATTATAATTAATCGGGCATTTCGTTTCAGGTTTATCGTTCTCCCAGGATTAGTGCCGATGTATATACTCGGGACCAATTTCCTGATCAGGACAAATTAAATCGTCGAAAAATCAAATTTCTTATGGATAAAAATTCCACAAGAGTGACGTTCGATACAATTAAATTTAGAAGCGATAATTGTCCTACGTAATTAAAAAATTGAAGCTGCCCCGACAAATCCAGGTGTTAGAAAAACATCAGTAAATAATGCTCAGCTCATATAAAGAATAATGTGCTGTACCGTATGTACCGTATAATTGTGCTGTATAATACCGTAAAAATATTGAATCAAAAAACATCCTAGATTCCTATCTGTCTGGCTACAGACGGGATTTTAGCACGCAGACTTTACTTGTAATGATTTCAGATGATGTGAGGTGGGGCATAGATGAGCGAATGGTTACAATTATGGTGCTTTTTGACTTGAATAAAGCTTTTGATATGGTTCCTCCATACTCTTTTACTACAAAAACTCAAGGCTCTGATCGAGTTAATAACTGTTGATGAAGAGAGAAAGGTATCATCCAGCTACCAGTCGGTTGTGCCTTTTTCGGTAGGACATGAATTAATTTCGATAAACTACACTTGGGAAGCATGTTTATTTAATACTAACAGAATGTATCGAGAAATGCGTGTCTTTGAAGAAGATGCCTTTCTTTTAACACTCCAATCCTCGGAATATCGTGATTTTGCATCCTTGCATGAAGTGGATGAAAAGTAGATGTTTTTAAGTGATGTTCTCAATGCAGCTATGGATGAGCATGCCCCCTTGCGAATTACCACTCCTCACAAAAAAATATGTCCATGGATGACTGATGACATTACAAATTATATGAGAGAGCGAAATAGTGCTTAAAGGCCTGGAGGAGGGTTGGGAGTGGAGCTCTGTATATAGGGAGTTGAGGAACCATTTCTCGGCTTTGAACAGATAAACGAGGGATAGATAAAATGCTCAAAAATTGGAGGGGGTCACTGAAGGTGGAAGTTTATGGAGAGAGTTAAGGGCTCTTGGTTTGGTTGAACCAAAATGTGAGGAGTGCCACTAGTTTGCTCAGTTAATTATATCAATGCATAATTTCTCTAAATTTGTGATAACCCTTCATATAATTCAACAAGTGAATAGCTTTTGGATCTTCTTGACTTTGGCTTTGATGACTTCCATTTTCACTTTGGCGATATCTCTCCTCTTTCGCTTATTGATAGCCTAAGTAATATAAAGACTGAGGTGGAGGAGTATGATGGAAATCCATTAGTTTTATAACTAGGGCCCTTCCTGTACTTTTTCCACATATACTGGATCTCTTCAACTTCTTCAGACTTCTGTCTTTTCTCAAAAGTGGAAGAAAAATTTTATCAGGCCTCTCAATAAGGCTTAAGCCCCACAAGGTCCTAATGATCATAGTTGTTGTTGATTCTCTACACCAATGACATCAAAGATATGATCAAGTACTGTAAACACATGCACTTTGTTGATGACCTCCAAATTCATATTTGGTGTACTCCGGATCGAGTTAATGAATTCATTGCCTTAGTCAATAAAGATGCGAAGGCTATATTTGATTGGTCGGAGGCTAATGAGCTTAATCTTAATCTCAATTAGACTAATGCTTTAGTGATTGGAAGTTCTCGGTATATTAACTACTTAGATGTTGCAACATTTCCTTCAGGGAAGGTGATTGATGTGATTGTACACTTTGTTATTGAAACTCGAAACCTGGGAGTAATTATCACGAGTACAGTTCCGTGGAATAGGCAAGTAAGCAATGTATTTAGGCGCGTCTATGCCGTACTCAAACAATTACAGTTTAACCAAAACGCCTTAACGGTTAGGCTTAGAATTCAGTTGGCATCCTCTCTTATATAGCCTCATTTTGATTATTCTTGCGCTGTCTGGAATGATCTGACTGAACAACTGAACACGAAACTTACGAAATTTCTCGATTCCTGTGTACGATTCATTTATGATCTCAAGCGTGATGAATACATTACTCCTTACCGAAGGAAATTGGGGTGGCTCAGTGTCTATGTCGCTGTGAAACTCTTTGCCGCTAGAGGTAGTAGAGGCGGAATAAGTTTTGTCATCCAAGTCAAAAATTTTTGATCATTTGCTAAATGCAGAAACTGTAAAATATGTGGATGACAACTAGGTGATGTCAGAATTGACTAATTGGGGCTCGATATTTTAAATGGTATGAATGCAAATGGAAAGCACTTAAGAAAACGAGGGGGGCGGATGCTATTATTATTGACTACAATTGAGAGAATATTAATTTAGTAATTAATATGTGCTATTCACTTCTGAAACCCTTTCAAATCCCACGATCTCCGATTCATTGAAAATAGGAGATAGCTATATAAAATTCTAAATCTCTCACTGTGATTCGCTGGATTTAATGAGATCTCTGAAGGATCTGATGGTACTTTTCCAGATTCAATATATTTGGATCGTCCCGGTAATCTAAAATGTTTGCTTCTGTTTTTGCTTCTTTCCATATTCATAGGAAAAGTCTTCCTCTTCCTAGGAGAAGGAGTATGCAATCTCAGCTTTCATGAACGAACAGTCATTCCTGTTGATACAGTGACAAAATGACTTCCACAAGTTCAAATCGTTCAAGACCTTATTCAAGACTCGATAATTTAAAAAAAAGAGAAATAATCTTGCTTGAATGGAGACAACTTATACATCATTTCATTATTAATCAAATTACTCGAAAAAATCCTTAACAAGAGTTTTGTTCAGTTACTTACTTTTAGGAACAAATTATTATTTTATGTTTCTTCCAATCTTCCTTTACTATGTAATATATTTAGCTATGTATTTTACTATGTGCTATGTACTTGAGATTAAATAAAATAAAATAACAATTACCTTATTACCACCTTTTATTTATTAAATATATGTTTTATCCATTTTTCTCGCATATCAATTATATATTTCACAGACTCGACTACAACTATAAGACCTTCATAAATCTTATGTATGTTTACCTTCTAATCCTCTTATAAGAAATCGAAGCAAATCTCTTATTGAAATGTAGCTTTTTATATTTTATGAATTGTTTGCATGAGTGTCAGTGATAATCCACTTTATGTCTTCTGAAAGCATATTCCTAGTTGAAATGCATTAAACATCTGTCACATCACCAAATGCGAGACTTACTTTTCGTTAGTTGTGATTTCACTAATCGAGGTTACGAAGCAGCAATAGTTTCACACATCCAAGAAGCCAAGAATTCGATCACGAACAAAGTTCATTTCTCTTTGTCAATGAGTACGATGTCAGGCCTCAAGTGTTTGATATGCACTTCTGGATCGAATTTCTGGTTCCAGTAAATTTTGCGCATCTCGTCTTCAACAACTGACTCCATCTCACTGGGAGCGTTCGGCAGGGCAGGATCCCGGTTAACACCATAAGAGCGACAAAGATGGTGATAGGCACCCTTAGGGCCTTGTGACTTTATGATCACGATTATTACATCCGCCACAGAGGTACCCATGAGAATTACGTAGTGCGAGAGATAATATCAAAAATTTTATGGAAAAGAGGAAAGGGCTCATGGTGCCACCCTGAAAGACACCCCTCTGGAAGGTGACGTTGTTAGTTGTCACACGATGTTTTCTAGATAAAATAGTAAATCTGGTTTTCCAAAGGGGCATCTATCTCTCTATGCATCCCACTATGCATGGATCAACCTTCAACCTCTTCAACAGACAGATGATAAGTCTATAGAAGATTGAAAAGAAAGCTTCCTAGTAATCAACTCAGGCCATCGACAGATTGGGCTTGTAGACTAAAGAGTCTTTGCAGACGCTTCCGTCGATTAGCAGGTTCTCCCGACAGCCTGCCACACCTCTTTTCGATCCACGTTGTTCGTAAATTTCTCCCCACACACGTCCAATTGTCAGAACAATCCTGTCGTTCAGGATAGCTGTAAAGACCTCATACACCGTGTTCAGACAAGTTTTTGGCCTGTACTTTCTTGAGTTGGACAAGTCGCCTTTCTTCGGTAGAAGTACAGTGCGTCCTAACACCAGCCACTGCGGAATGGGCGTCACCGACTTCAAATATGAGGTGAAGATCCGGGCAAGATGTTGGTGTGCAGAAGTAAACTTTATGCACCAGAAGTTCTTGATACCATCTGTTCCGGCAGCGGAGGAGCTATTTGTGCCCCTCAGTGCTTTCTTCACCTCTTCGGCAGTGATTGGTAGGCATTGCTCCTTGAAACGCATGATGATCTCAGTGTCTTCATGCAGTGGGTGTTGAACCTCGTAGATCTCCCTCCAAAAAGTTTCTATTCCATGGATTTAGGCGGGTTATTGACAGAAACAGGTGGATCGCTGAAGAGGCGCGATAAGTCAGCGAGGAACTTTAGATTCTCCCTGATCCATACCTCCCTCTTCTGTATTCTCCTCCTTGCGTCAGGTAACACCCGTATATTTTCAACGATATGCTGCTTGATAGTCAGCAGCTCTGACTTGTTCAATATGTGATGGTGGCTCCTCAGTTCGTGAGCGAACTTTTGGAACCTTACCGTAAAAGGCTTACGAAATGTTATGCAGTCAATCACAGACTAAATACGGGACGCGATCTGTCTAGTGTAGACAATCATCTTGTTCAGTTGATGCAAGCGCCTTTTGGTTTTTCGATTTATCGTCGGCTTTACCCTTTGATTTGAATCGGCCAAAGCTCTCGCTGCATCATAAACTGAACAAGTGATGAATTAATATATTAAAAACAATTAAAACCTTGGGTTAAGTGATGATTACTTAAAATTTTATTCATTAAACTTTACTACACTATGTGCTCGATAGAACGCTAGTCGTTTCATAAAATAGCTAAAATCAGAGGCGGATCAACTCTTCGCCGTGCCCTAAGCCCGATGAAATATGCCCGTCCCTTTATCCCCTATTACTTACTCTTTTTACTTATTCATGCAAGTATTAGGCACGTAAATTTGAATCATAAATTGCATTTATTTTGTCGAACCTTTTATTTGACAATAATTCCGTATAATATTTAATCACTTATATAATTATAAACAAATCTTCGGTATTAATTCTAATCAATTATACTTACAGGGTCAATATTCTTGCAGTGAAAAAAATGTAATTAATATTATTTAGCAACTGCGCATGTTAAATTTGTAGTTTGGGCAAGTGCATTACTAGACATTTTGGGTACTTTTTCATTTATAATTTCTAAACGAAGTCGTCTAAAATTTTGAAACTTCACTAAATTGTGCTTTGACATAAGTATACTATATTGAAATATTTTTAGAAAAAATGTATGATTAAAACATAATATGTAAAATGGATGAGACTTAAAGTGGTTAACTTTTTGGCAATCACCCATACCTACATGTACAAATAATTTAATACTTTTATATGCAATGATATAATGATAATGACCTGACCTTTCAGGTATGGTAAAATTTTAGCAAACTAATATTTCATATCTATTCAATAGTTCAATGATACAAAATATATCTCTTACTTGAGGATTTGAGCATATTTTCTTATCTGAGCTTCTGGGTCACTTTGCGGTATTATTAAGTTTGCTGCTATATTGCTGTACTGAATTTGCTTGCAAAGTTCAATTTCTATTTGGACCGAGTTTATGTCCCTAGATCTAGTATGTTGAAAAATTTTCGGAGAAAATAATTAAGAAGAAAAAATTAATCTGACACGATGCGCTTTTTGAAATTCGGCGCCATAAGTCCGGGCTTAGATCTATTACTACCACCACTCACCACCACTACTCGCTCCTACAATATTTGTGCTAGAGGGTTGAAATTCAGCACGGATTCTGATTAGTCGTTGTGTATTCGAGGAATCAGTGCATAAAAAATAAGAAAAATGAAAAAATTCGTAAATTTTGTTTCTAAACCCTTATGCTGGAAGCTTTTCCTGTAGTGCGATTTCCCTCAGAGTTGGCTCAAAATGAAACGCTTGGCCTGTAGATGTGGAATGAAAAAATAAAATGTTCTATTTTATGCTGTAATTTTTTTGTATCAGAGGCAGAAAAATGAAAAAAATGAGGAAATGTAGTTTTTTAGACCACTATGCTGGCAGCTTTGTTTCAGTTCGATTTTCTTCGGGGATGGACTAAATTGAAGTTCCACGCATGTAGGATTGCGATGAAAAATAAGAAATGCTCAATAAATACGAAACAGAAAATTGTATGCATAAATAAATATATCATATTACTTACCAATCAATATCATTTACCATCAGTCTATCATTAACACACACACGCACAAAATTTAAAAAATTGGTCACCGACCACCGCAGGGTTCCCCTGGGAGCGACTGCCATCCATGAAAATGACACCGGCTCCCAGTAGAACCGCGGTAAATCACACCCATGGCCACGCCTCACAATCGCGAGATGGGCGGCCATGGTGCATCGGCCGGGAAACGAACCCGGGCCGCCCGCGTGGCAGGCGAGCATTCTACCACTGAACCACCGATATATATATATATATGGTACGGCTAAAGTCCGATATTGGATAATACTAGGTTTAGCCGGCTAAAGCTAGTTGTATAAGATGGTGAGTACTATGGGGGAAAAAGGGTAGTATCTAGCTTTAGCCGGCTAAACACACTGGCTCCCAGTAGAACCGCGGTAAATCACACCCATGGCCACGCCTCAGAACCGTGAGATAGGTGACCACATTGTACGGTGGAATCATGGTGAAGGGCCGGCGAAACCCTCGTGAGTCTTAAAGACACGGAGCGACCCAAGAAAGACAGCTCTTTGCAATCATCTCGCAAGTGCCTTGGCATTCTTCTGGCATGCGGGTATGGCTTCGAAGTTACGAAATAGTGCTGCTTTCGTACCTCCGAGGGCGCCGATAACAAGGACAATCATTTTAGCCGAATATTTTTTGTACACTCCCCGCAGCTCCCGTATGACGTCTCGATACCTCTCCCCCTTTTCCATTTCCTTGACTGTGATGTTGGCGTCGGCCGGAGCTGAAAGTTCAATCACGAACATCGTTCGCCTCTCCTTGTCAAGGAGTACGATGTCAGGCCGCAGGTGTACAATATTTAGCCTGAAGTCGAAGTTCCAGTAAATTTTGCACAACTCGTTCTCGACAATTGACTCTCTCTGGGAGCGTTCGGCAGAGCAGGGTCGCGGTCAACACCATAAGAGCGACAAATATGGTAATGAAGCACTCTCAGGGCCGCATTGTGCCTGTGCAGATACGTCGTTCCCGCGTGAATGGGACACGCGGATAGTATGTCCCGTAGGAGTTCAGAATGTGCATGACACCGCTATGCACCTGTCGCTGGAAACTTCTTCACATAAGATGTGGCCACGGTATACCAAGGTGAAAATGACACCGTCCTGACATGCGGAAATGAAACCCTCTATGTCTGAATTAAATCCGTGTGATTTAAGGATAGCAAACGTTAACTCCATCGAGAAGGTCTGATTTTTTACATTTCTGTGAAAGTTTCCATGCATTTTCTTGTGGTGGAGCTGTTCGAGGAAGTTGTTGATTCTGCTTCCTTTAATCGGGCTTTCGAAAGTGAGGCATCTAGATGGAGTAATGCACTTTTCTGGCTTTTGCTGTTAAGATCCAGGCCAAGGGCCCCGACCACCTGCTCCGCGGGTTTGTAAAAGAACGCTCCTTTGCCCATCATATCGTGATTCCTGACCATTTTCAGGAGAGGATCTCTTCCATTTGCCACGATGTTAGCTGTACCCAAAATTATTTGGTCATAAAGACACTGGATATTTGGAAGTCCGCGTCCGCCTTTACCGGGATGGCAAGCATGTTAGTTGCAGATATCTTGTTCAATGCCGACAGATTGAAAGACCAAATCTGCCGAATGAGACGCTTGTATCTGCTTCGGAGATCCTCTTTTACTGACATTATATCCTGAATGCAGCTTTCTGGCACGCCTAGGTATAGGTGGGTCTCACCAGCGCCAAGATATGTAATAGCACTTCCATCCACGAGCTCAGGGTCATCGCGAATGCTAGCAAGTCGTCCTCGCTCCAAATGAGTCTTGGCACACTTGTCCAATCCAAACTTCATACCAGTTTCGCGTATGCCCCTCGACGATCTTAAGAGCATCCTTAAGATGCTGTGTTCCAGAAGCAAAAGTAAATCTGGTTTTTCAAAGTGGCATCAATCTCTCTATGCATCCCACTATGTGTGAATGAACCTTCAAGCTTTTTAACAGACAGATGATAAGTCTATGGAAGGTCGAATCAAAGGCTTTCTGGTAATCAATCCAGGCCATCGACAGATTGTGACTGTGAGCTGCAGCGTCTTTGCAGACGCTTCTGTCGATAAGCAGATTCTCCCGACAGCCAACTATGCCTCTTTTCGATCTACGTTGTTCGTAGGTCTCTCTCTACATAGGTCCAATTGTCTGAAAGATCTTGTCGTTCAGGATAGCCGTAAAGATCTTAAATAGCGTATTCAGACAAGTCATTGGCCTGTAGTTAAATATAACGTGAAGATTCAGGCCAGATGTAGGTGTGTAGAAGTAAACTTCTTCCACCAGAAGTTCTTGATACCATCTGGTCCGGCAGCGGAGAAGTTCTTCGTGCCC
>JAUMHM010000005.1:53922991-53933905 GCA_032362435.1 Melikaiella ostensackeni
AACTCAAAAAACATCTTCTTTACAATTTTATATACTTTGGGTCAATAAAAAAACGATGTCTTTCAAAAAACCAGCAAGGATGTCATTTAACAACTTCATTATACTGCCTTCTTATTGTTTCATTGACGCTGACAATGTCACACAATCGCAATCTCTTATTAGACTTTTTTATTTGCCACGTATCGCATTTCTATACAATCGGCCGCCCATTTAAAAACGAAATCTTTTTTTTAGAGACTCACCCTCTAAACTTATACGATTTAAGAAAAAAATTAACCCCTTTTTTCATTATTATTTTTTTTTAATTTCTGGAAGTCGTTTTAAGTTATATGCAATTTGTAAAACTTAAAAAATAAAAATAGGAGATAACTTTTTTCAGGGAATTTTAACTGTTTTCTTTTGCACAAAAACCTTTTTTTCCAGTCATGTAACTTCCAAACTTCATAGTTTCAGATAAAAATTAAAAAGAAAATAATTTTTTTAAATGTTCTTAGCATAGAGGAAGTTTTTTTAATGGTAGGAATTTAAAAAATAATAATTTCGTTTAATCAAACATTCGTTTAATCAAACAATTGTCCGGATATATTTGTGTATGAGTGAATGTGTATGTAAGTGTTTCTAGGCTTTCTCAATCTTTAGTGTCTTATCTTCATAATCCCAGAGTTATGATTAAGCGGCATTCAGGTAACTTCATTTGAAGTAAAAATAAAATTTATGTGAAATGAAGTTTAAGGAATACTCATGCACCCCAAAAAACTAACTGATACATTTTAAAAGTTTGCTTTCATCAAATAGGCGTAACTTTCTGTAAATCGAGAGACAAAAAGTAATTTTCATTTGAACGATATTGAATAGGAAATAAATGTGCCTACTGCAATTAAAGAAGCACTTTAACTTATAAATACTATTATATTTACCAATAAAATCAGGGAACACCACCAAGATGAAACCCAGAATAGCAAGCATAGTCCTCATCTTCTTGAAGTAAAGGACACAAACTTGAAGAATTTCGATAAGAGCAAAGCTAGTGTATATTCTTTAGAATGTTTCAGGGTTTATATACTACTCGCTATGTCATTTGTCCTCTTGAATTATTTATATTCCATCACTCTGCTTCTTTAATACTGAAGTTATTAAAACGTTTCAGATTTACGACATGATTATTGTACAATTTACACAAAGCAAAAAAAATGTATCACGCAATGGAAAAATCTGTAGTTGTTGAAAACCATGATAACATTTTATCTTTCGATTAAGAAAAAAAAATACATACATATATTACGCCATTTATTATTAGGAAGAATAGGGAAACTGAGAAGAAATGCAAAATGATGAATTACCATTTCAACCCTGAAAAAAAGTCCAGTTTTGGTTAGAGCTTGTTTTTGACTGAGAACAAGACCTCTTTCAGATCGATTTTCTGAATTAGAATTAAATTGAATCAAATTAAAAATCTTAAGAATCCTATCCGTTACACAAGATAAGCTTCCAAGGCTCAAAGTCTCTGTTTAGCATTTTTCAAGATATTTTAAGACAAATACTTTCTACGAAAAAAATCTTTTGTAATAAAATACACAAAAAAGCTTGTGACAGAAGAGTATGTTTCTATTTTCTAAAATTCCACAATTTTTGCTCATTAGAGACAAATATATAACAGTGAATAAAGAAAAAAACGAAAAGGAAACAGGTGAGGCGCTCTGACTGCTTCAGATAACATATTGCGCAACGGTAAAATATCGGCAAGCAATTACCGACAGAATAGTAAGCGAAAATCGTAACAGCGACAAGGAATTCATTTGTTTGCTTCGAGCCGAGGACTGTGGTTCTCATATAGGTGAGGCTCTCAGACATACTTTTCTTCACTTCTTTGAGTCTGTGGATTCACCATAAAGGAGCGAAGAAAGATTTACTCAAAATTCTTTTCCTTCCTATCTTTCTGGGATTCCAAAAAAAAAAAATCAGAGGGTTCACTAAATAATAAGTGAATGGGAAAGTGAGTGAACCAAAAAGACTGTGGTTTTTTTCCACTCGCTCTCCCATTTTGGTCAATGTCACGAAAGTCGCGATAAATCAAGTGTCAATGGCTGCTCGATAAACAAAAAAAAAAAAGCAAATCAGTCTCCTTTCGAGTAGTTTTCTAACTTGAATCACCAATTTTCACGTCGCAAATTCAGACGTTAAATTAAATTTATTTTCTTTTATATTTTTCTTTATTTCTGTTCATTAGGAGTGCTCATTCTTGTTCTCTCTTCTTGATAGTTTTATGTGGGGAAAACGGCGATCCTGAGATGTAGGATCGCCCTTTCATTGATAAATGCTATGATGAAACACGTCTCCATTCTACCCTATCGAGATAGAGGGTTTCGACTCACGAGATCCTACTGAGCATATTTTATCCATGAAAGATTTTTCTCCTGCTCACTTTTCGGGACAATAATAACCACGCTACTGAAGTGATAACGCTTTATCTTGGCGCCCAACGTGGGGCACGAACCTACGAAAAAAAAAAATTAAAAAATTGCTTAACTTGTTATACAAAAAATAAAAACACTCAAATTCTCGAAAATGTAGAGAAGATTGCAATATCGCAATTCCAAAGTCTAAAAAACTTTTAAAAATTAAATTTTGTTACTTTCATAGAAGCTTCAACGCGAATAAATCCGAAAAGTTTCAAAAAAAACCCTACTTCCCAAAGAAAAAAAAGTCACTAATAAAAGAAAAATGTATGTCATCCTACAAGAATGGATTATAACGGGACCTTGAGGCTCAGTGCACGAATTGAAGGCTGCCGGGTCCACACTTTAATCGATCTAGGTAGCAACGTTAATTTTATATCGAGCGAATTTTTCGCCGCAAGTATTCGCGATTCACTCCATTGCGAGTTCTTATCGCCAAGATCGGTACCCGGCATCGACGCTGAAAATGGATTCCACGGCAACCATGTCAGGGCGCGTGTTGTCTCGGATTGTCGTCGTGCCACAGCTGTGTTTATGATAATACCTACCATGACCGAATCCTGAATCCTTGGCCAACAAGTCTTTGAGGCAAATACTGAAAGGAGGCAATAAACATACACAAAAATAACAGACTCATAATTGATCTAACGAGACTTTTTGCATACACGTTCTGAGCCCTCTAACATGTGTCGAATTTATTCCAAAATCGTAGTAAGGAAGTTATATTGATCTCTCTTGAATTTGAAAAGTAAATTGGCGATTAATTTTTCAGAATTAATCAAATAAATTTAATTTATTTATTACAAAAATTTTGAGAATCAAGAAAGTTTAATGAAAAAAAATTTCTTAGTACATGGTTCAAAACTGAAATCATGTAGAAAATTTTATTTTTGCTAACAAGAATCAGGTCTCAACAGGCTATCGCGAAGAACTACAGTATCGATCAAAAACGAAATAAAGAATAGCTGTTATAAATGAATAAATAATTAAAAATTGACTGAAGCCTCATTAAATAAAATTTTAAACTGAAAGGAAGATTGATTTACCAACAAATCCCAACTTTCAAGCAATTCTTTTTTAGGATTTTTAGTTTCACAGGGGGTAGAACTTCTTTCGGCATAGACTATTTTACAGTTTGAACTTAAGAATAAAAGGGAATAAAGTTTTCTTTCTTCTCGGAAATCGGCCCCTCTTCAAAGAATCTGTGAGACAGAAGCAAATACTTTTTCACAAATAGCTTGCGGGGTTGCTCCTCTCCCTCCTCCTTTTTCTCTTTTCTCTCCTTGTTATTAATCCCCTTTCTTCCTTGCCTTTTTTTGTGGTGTATGGGTCAAGGCCAGAGTCGTACCTAGAGTCAAGTGACTCCAAAGTCATCAGTAGACTCAAAAGGGGGACGGAAAACAAGCTAACTCATTTCTTTTTTGGGTCATAAAATCATCGCGTAAGAATAGCAGAAAAAAATTCAAGAGAAATATTATCACCCAGCAAAGAAGATAAGATTGACCACGTCTTTGAAAGAAGAACATCCACCAATAGAGACCCGATTGATCGAGATAAATCCATCAACAAAGAAGAAAGGTTTCTATTAGAAAATAGTTTGGTAGGACCCTTCAGAACGTCATGAGGGGCAAGTTGTAGTGAACTAAATATTTTAACCCAATCAATCTTAGCAAAGAAGGAGCAAGATCTAGAACATAGGATTGTAACCGTCGAGAAAAATCAGGCAGAATTTGAAAGACACGTAAATAAAGGTTCCCCAGTCACTAACTATAAACCTCATTGGCTAAGGAACTTGCCGTTATCGAGGTTTAATAAAAGGACAAATGAACGTCCCATGCGGTACATACGCGAACTCGAAAGATACATGAAGGCCACTGAGTTTGAGTCCGAGTTTCGGCACCTCAGGTATGCTAGCCTAGGGGGTATGGCACAAGAATGGTGGGCAATCGTTGAGGCCGAAGATGAAACATATGAATCATACAAGGACAAGTTCATAAAGCGCTTCTGGAACGACACAATTCACAGAAAAATTTCAAACTTCCTAGAAAACAGGTTCCACGACAACCGAGGGAGGACAACCATGGTGGAACACGCCACTAAAATGATTTCCAATGCTAAGAATCTGATACCACCGCCCTCCGAATCGGGCATAATTACTCAACTTTCGCGACACTTTACAGAGGAGATTAGAAATACGGTTCTGATGCGAAAAGACAACTCCTATTCGAATTTCTTAGAAGTCCTAGATACATTCGATCGAGTGGGAGGTTTAAGCAAAACCGAGTACTACGCGAGACGCAACATCAAATCAAACGACCCCACGTATAATTGGTCGGATGCGGCTCCCTTTGGAGCTCATTTGGACAAGCCAAATGGTCAGCTGACGAAGGCGACGGCGCACAGGACGCGCGGAACAAACTTTACTTCAACTAGGAAAGTCCTAAGAATGAGTTTTGGAACCGGACTGGAAGAACAAACCAGGATTGGCCAAGCCATTCGACGGGAGATCGGAAAGGCGGATGGCAGGGTGTGCCGGGCCCGACAGGCTTAGGGAGCCAGGATCCGATAGCAGGGGGTAGCGTAGCCCTAGAAGGTCCAGGAGCGATACCACCGACCCAAAACCTAATGCAAGTTCCCTCGATCGGGAGTGAAAGGTAAAAAGGGGTTCGTTCGGGGGGAATTTGAACGATTACGTATACGATGGCGTATATCGCCGAAATAAAACCGATCAAAGGGGATATTCTGAGTCTGGAGGCGGTTACGAATCACATTATGCAGGTCAAAACAACTTCACGAAAAACTCTTCCCCGGGAAGTCAGGGAAAAAACATGTACACTTTCTGGAAACTATCTCAAACGAATTAGAACCGGAAACGCTTGATGAGCCTCTGGACCACGGTGCATTTAATTTCGAGGAAGATTCGGGAAACGAAACAGCCCCGTGACATTGATGAATATATTAATATGTTGAAGTTGATTTGGGGTGAAACTCAAATCTCAACGCGGAATTTTGCAACCCTCGAGAAGAACTATTAAAAGAGAACGATCAGCGAATCTGGAAAAATAAAATTAAGTCCCCATTAATAATTTGGTCAGTTGCAGATGTGAAAGCGGAAGCCTTGATAGATACCGGGAGTGAGGTCATTTGTGTCTCAGAAGACGTCTTCAGACATAATAAAGAAAATTTTGAAAAACTTCCAATTGTGCCTAGCACTGGAACAAGCCTAATCAGAGCCACAGGGCAGAAATCCGCCAAATTAAAATATCAAATTCTAGCTGAACTCTTAATAGAAAATATGAAACTAGACTAAATATTTCTTGTCGTTCCAAAACTCAGTAAATCTTGCATCCTTGGAATAGACATCTTAAAGCGATTAAATGGAAAAATAGACCTGGTAACCGATACTCTAAAGCTCTGCAAGGATCAACACGAAATAACCATCAAACTAGAAATCGTCGCGGAAGATCCTTCAGGAAAACACTTTTCCAGTCAATTAATTGAAAACTCGCATAACCTCATCGAAACGGATAATACATCAGTTTCAGTGAATGGCTTGAAAATTAATGATTCCTTGCACCAGCCTATGCTCATTACCGATACGAAGATCCAGGATTCCGTAAATAAATGTGTCAGTCTGGATGAGAACCAAAAGCTTAAATTCTCTAATTTAATAGCTACATATCGAGATGTATTCGCATGACGTCCGGAACGCATCTCAACATACAAACACGAGTTGACTCTAAATAGCAGCAAACCCTATTTTTGGAGAACATACCCAATTCCAATGGCCTGTCGCGAACAAGTGGCAAAGGAGATACAACGAATGTTATAATTGGGAATAATTAAACGTTTCAAGAGTAATTATATAAATCCCATGATAACTACCTTTAAAAAGTATGACTCTATTCGTATATGCCTGGACGCAAGGAAACTTAATGAGTCACTCAAGAAAGACCATAAAGGGACCGAACCCACGGAGGTTATCTTCCAAAGACTTTCAGGATACAAAGTCATGTTATCATTAGATATGACCATGAGTTTCTGCAGATCCCCTTGCATCCTAAGTACTGTCAATACACCGATTTTTTACATGAAGGCAAATGCTACGAATTTGTGGTCACACCATTTGGGTTGAAAACGAGCACTGCTTCTTTGGTAAGAGGTTTAGACCTTGCCTTAGGCAGAAACGGAGACTTCCTGGTGAGTTGCGTGGAAGACTTGCTCGCAAATGAGAATCGATCGATCAACATTTCGAACACCTGACTATTTTATTATGGAGGTTTCAAGAGGCAAACCTAACATTAAATTTCTCAAAGTGTTCATTCTTTCGATATGAGGTGAAATTTGTGGGTCACCTTATCACGACCGAAGGAATAAAGATGGATCCGGAAAAATTAAGGGAGCTTAAAGATTACCCGCGCGCCAGAAATGTAAAGCAATTAAGAGAATTCCTGGGATTCATTAATTTCTACACAAAATTTAGTCAATTGCACGCGCAAATAGTAACACCTCTTCACGAGTTACTGAAGAAAAATGCAGCCTGGAAATGGAACAAAAAATTTGAAACGGCCTTCCAAACTGCAAGAGCCCTTTTTTGCGAAACAGTCATCATGGTTTTGTCTAATCTATCCCGCCTATATTACTGTTGCCAGTGGCTTCGCCCTAGGAGCAATTCTTGCACAATATGATGAGCACGGAGAGGAATGCATCGTCACCTGCGCAAGCCGCACCTTGAAGGGGGCGGAAGTCAGCTACTTCACGACAGAGTAAGAGCTTTTAGCAGTGGTCTGGGCCCTGATAAAATTTAGAACATATATTCTAGGGGCTCGGTTTATAGTCCGCAAAGCTCACTGAGCCCTCACGTTTCTAATGACCTGCAGATTCACTAGCGCCAGAATAACGAGATGGGCATTGGCAATCCAGGACTATAGATTGAAAATTGAGTATATAGATGGAAAATCCAATGCAGCTGCAGACTTCCTAAGCAGAATCTACCCTCGATTCTGACTACCTACACTTTGAGTCTGATTGCGGATGCATATTTATTCACTCGCTCGCTAAAAAACCCTCGTCCAAGCTACGCAAGTTTATAAAAAAAACCTTTCACGAGCAGAAAAGAAATACACTTCTAAAAAACAAAATTTCTCAGCAGCAGAATCCGAAAAATCAAGATGATAACACCCTGTACATTAAAATTGGCGAAAACAAGAAACTCTGTATACCACAAAACCTGGTGCACTCACTCATTGACGAATACCACGAAATGTACGCACACATTGGGGCAAGAAAGTGTTATAAGATGTTGATGGAATATTTCCGTTACCCAAAATTCGCAAGAACGATAAGAGAAAGACTAGCGAGTTGCGACTCCTGCCAGGGAAACAAGGTTGCAAATCAAACGAAATGCAACAACAATACAAACAATTACAGCAACCAGACCAAACGAGGCCATCTCCATCGATTACTACGGGCCACCACCAGCAACAAGAGGCAGATTTAAATATATTCTATCAACGATAGACGATTTCAAAATTTTTGTTATATTATACCCCGTGCGTAAAAATACGACACATGCTGCGTTAAATCGACTAACCAAAGATTACTTTCCAAAATACGGAAAGCCTAAGAAAGTTATAAGCGATCAGGGAACACAGTTCACATCTAATAAATGGGCAACAACCTTAGAAAAGGAAGGAATCCTAGCAGTTTTCACTGCCATGCGCCACCCCAAAGAACAACTACCCCGAATCAGAGCTCAGATGGATGGAGATAATCATCAAATGAACAATAGGACAATCACTACCGCTCGCAAAGAATCAAACGGGACCATGCTAGAAACTGGCCAATCAGGGAACATTAAGATCCGAGCAAACAACCTGAGAGAAGCCATTCAAATAACCAAAAAGGCAGAGGTCAACAAAAATTAGGAAGAGTGAAATAAAATCCATAATTGGGCAAGTCAAAACTGGTCAGCGTTACTTCCAACAGGACACAGAAAAAAAACTCGAAAGGAATAGCAAATTCAACCACTAGAATCAAAGGCAAAAACCAGCCTTACCAACAACCAACACAAAACAAACCGCATCACGAGCCACAAAACACAAGGCAAGAACAAACAAAAAATAGTTTGAACAAAGAGGCAGAATGTCTAATGTACATGCTATGCTTCAGCGATGAGGAGTAAACTGCCCACAAAAAGAAAAAAAAAGCACGAGGTCACGCAAGGAACGATCGCACCCAACTTATCATGTCAAAGTAATAAGTGCTGACCGTCAAGAAACCAAAAATCTCATTTTTTTTGTTCAAATTTTGGTAGGTCCCAACCACCAAAAAATTACCATAACCATCCTTTTTCATATTCTCTCCGTCACTCTCACACTGTAGAAGAGAAAATTTGTAGCTTAAAAGCAGTCAGAGGGAATGCAAACTCGAGGAATAAAAAGGGAAATCATAACAGTCAATTCCCCAAACGAGATTTCACCAGAACGCAATATTTTTTTCTTTTTATTAGTTTTCTCCTTCCCGTCATTTTTTTTTTTTTTTTTTGACGACATGTCATCTAACTCGCTTCCAAATATGTCGCAATATATCAAGTGTCAATAGCTACTGGAAAAACAAGAAAAGCAAATCAGTCTCCTTTCGAGTCAATATGGGGATTTACCCTCCTTGAAATTTTGTCGGTTGAGAATGTTGCCAGTTGTGTTACACGCGAGTAGTTTTCCAACTTCAATCACCAATTTTCAAGTCGCAAATTCAGACGTTAAATTAAATTCATTTTCTTTTATATTTTTCTTTATTTCTGCTCATTCTTGTTCTCTTCTTTCGATAATTGTAAGTAGGGAAAACGGCGATCCTGAAAAGTAGGATCGCCCTTTCATTGATAAATGCTATGAAGAAACACATCTCCATTGTATCCTACCGAGATATAGGGCTTCGACCCATTATTTCTATTAATATTAGGTAATCTATCCTGATTTTTTTCTCCCTTTTGCAAATAAAAAATGAAAACTTGATTTCCCAGACGACAACCGAGAAACGGCAAAATGGAGGCCAGAAATTGTAAAATTCAACTTGTGTGAAGCCAAAATGAAGTTGTCTAAAATGAAAGGAAATTAAAGATTTTATTTAAAAAGCAGAGGCGTATCCAAGATTTTTGCGTATTGCGATTTTGGCGTATTCCAAGAATTGGTGCAATGAGATTACAAAAAAAAATTATGAAGATTTATTATATTGGTTGAAAATTCATTTTTTTTTTGGTTAAACATTATCTTGCTTTAAAAATTAATCTTTTTCAGATGAAAATTTAAGTATTTGGTTGAATAAATCTTTTTTAGTTAAAAATTCAAGTATTTCATTGAAGGTATGTCTTTTTTGGTAGAAAATTAATCTTCATGGTTGAAAGTTAATTTTTTTTATTAAAAAGTCATTTCATTGGTTGAAAATGCAACAATTCTGTTGAAAATTCATTTTTTTTTTGTTTAACATTATCTTCGTTTGAAAATTCATCTTTTTTAGATGAAAATTTTGGAAGAGATTTGGAGTAGATTCTTATTTCTTAACTTTCGAATCTCTGATTGAGAAACTGATAGAAAAAAATCAGTTTTGAAGCTCCTACATCTGGCCACTGCACTGCAACTTTACTACAAAAGAACATTTCTACCTGGCTCGCTAGCCAGATGTCGACAGGGGCCTCTCTTTCAAGGCAGCCTCTGTAATTTCTTGCTATTTAGGAAAATTTCAATTATATTCACAGAAACAAGTTTATAAGCCTTCAGAAAATTGATGAGGGCTATTGGGTTCTTTAAAAAGTACCACCTGGGTACTTGTTGAGAAAATCTTAGAAACTTGACTGAGCCTGAGGATATTTAGAGCATTTCCAGTGAATTCCATTGAATTGCCTCATTTTACTCAATAAATACTAGAATTGCATCTTTGTTAGATACTCAGAGCCTACTCCTGTTTTGAATCAAGGCCATTTTCGGAGTGACAAATTGGCTAATTCCTATACTTTTTGTGTAAGACGATTTTTCCGCAGGCGCGGATCCAGAGAAGTGTCCTGGGAGGGGCGGAGTCAAAAAATTGTATACGCATGTTGAATATATATACCATTTTACATATTTAATATTATTTTATTTCTTTTGCAATCTTTTTAATATTAACTAGCGATTCTACATTATTTTTTCATGTTAATAAATTTAAATTGAAAATTTGTTTTTAGAAAGTTTATTTACTTCAGTCCCACTGCTGGTGGGGGGGGGCGATCGCCGTTTCGCCACCATTGTAGATCCGCGCCTGTTTTTCCGAATGCTCGCTACCGATACACATTCTCTGGAAATTCACAAAAAATTCTCAGACCCAGAGAAGCTTTAGAGATTTCTCTATATAAGTACCTAGCTAGCATTTTAAAGATCCCGGTAGCCCTCATAAATTTTCTGAAGGATCATAAACTTGGTTTTGT
>JAUMHM010000005.1:53939903-53959904 GCA_032362435.1 Melikaiella ostensackeni
AAAGATCACTAAATAAAGATCTGTTTTAAACCGTATTATATGTGAAGTTATTTTATTATTGACCCTAACACCAATAGCCCTGAATTAAGGTAATCAAGAAAATTTCGAGAATTTAAATAATTCCTAGAATCAGGAGAATTCGGCGTAGTAAGAGAATTTAGGGAATTCACAGAATTTGTAGAATTCAGGAAATTAATAGAATTCAGGAAATTAATAGAATTCACGGAATTCGAAGAATTCAGGAAATCAGAAGAAACAAACGAATTCAGACAATTCAAGGTATTCAAAGAATTCAAGTAATTCACAGAATTTAAGGAATCCAGAGAATTAAAGGAATGCAGAGAGTTCAGAGAATTCAGGGAATTTGGGGTATTCTGAAAAATCAAGGAATTCAGAAAATTCAAGGAATTCAGGGTATTCGGATAATACAGGAAGTTCAGGTAATTCATAGAATTTGGGAAGCTCGGGGAATTCCGGGTATTCAGAGAATTCAAAGAACTCAAAAGATTCCAAAAGTTGGGCATGATCCCCGAGCGTGGCGCCTAACAGTCCTCGAGTGTCGATAGAGCTCCTCTATTGTGGATAAAAAGCGACATTTGGCACGATACAGGCGAGAAACTGTCCATTATTCGACACTGTGACATTATGAGTTTTTTCCAGAATGTTGCCAACTATAAAATATCTTAAAGTGAAAAAATCCACCGAAACCTTTTTCCAATGCATTTTGTGCGGGGTCCGTTCTCAAAATTGTATACATTAGGAAATTATAAACTTAATAGTTCTTGAAATGTCATAATATATTAAATACTATTAAATGTATAATTTCCTACTAAACACAATTTGAGAAATTTATTTAACTTAAACTCAAACCTAAACTAAGAATATGAATGGTAAGGCCCAATATTAACATTCGACTCTCGACTTTGCAAGCGACTTATTGGAAAACAATAATAGTATTCGAACTTTCGAATTTATAAAATTTAAATTATACCAAGGAAGAAATTTAAAAATATGGTTATAAATTATACGGATATTTCGGCAAATTTTTTCCTTCAAAACTAATTCGATTCGAGAAATCGATTTTTTTTTAAAGGGACGATTGATTATTTCAAATATGGTCTTAAATTGTTTTATTAATTAAGTAATTTGCTTGTGTTGAATTTAGAGGCTTTCTATAGCATTAATGAGAGATATGAATGAATTATTGAAATTCATGCAATAAATATTAAATATCATGAACAGAAAATGCTAACTCTCTAAATCTGGATGAGGAAGAGTTCATAATTTAAATAGTGCAAGTAGTTATGATAGATTTTGTAAGCTTTTCTACTAGTCATTAGTAAAAAAAACTACTGTTTCTCAGTATGTACAAGCAGTATATGATCAAAATTTTGATCTTCTCAAACAAAACAATACGGAATTACAAATAAGTATGAAAGAAATATTAATCAGTTATCGTTAGAAATATTGCTTTATTTAGTTTTAGTCACTTGTGAAAATAATACGTACAAGAATTCAAAGCATATTCATTTAAGTTTTCAAAAAATCTTCATTTCGTAGAGATATTTAAATTTTTGGCAGCAAAAGTTATTTAATTGAAGAAAAATTACATTTCTTGATTCTTCAAACAATTTCAACATTTTGATTTTTGAATAATTTATGGAAAATAACTACGACTTGCTTATGTTTATGGATGCGCGGGTCGATCGAATCGAATAAATTGGTCGAAGAACGTACGCGCGTCGAATTGAAAATTTCTTATTTGATCTGACAAAATACACACATCTAGTTTCAAGCATTCAAAAATCATCAATTTTATCTTTTTTTGAGCGACTTTGACGAAATGCTAAGACTAAACTTTTAGACATGGAAAATGATGGTGCTACGTCGGCAGAGCAAAATCATCCTAGAAATATGCAAAGGGAATTATTTGAAAAACATATTATGCCCCCCCCCCCCCCCAAAGTAATTCTGACAACTCTTAGCAAATCAACAATTTCAAGAAATCGAAATTTTACGATTCATTAAGGCAAATGATTTTTTGCAGAAGGAGCGGCAGAGACAGATTTGTTCTCTTTCTTCAAAAAATAACTTGTCATTGAGTCCAAACTCATGTAGATTAGAATCGTGTATTAATAATGTTGTAACAGTGAATAAATGCGGGGAGTATTTTCCTGGAAAAGTTGCTACGAATAAAGAGAAAAGATCGGCTGAAGCCTCGGTGGCGTAACTGGTAAACGCTCCACTCATGTACAGTGGCGTTCCCAGTTCGTATCCGGACTGAGGCAAATTTTTTTCTTCCTTCAGAGAATCATTTGTCCGAATGAGTAGCAAGATTTTGATTTTTCGAAATTTGTAATTGAAAAATGTCGGACGTATATATGGAAATGTTATCTTCCAAAAATGATTGAGTCTTAGAAAATCGTCAAAATCGATCAAAAAAAATTAAACTTGACGACTTTTCAATGCGTGAAACACCACGAAATCTTTTTTTTCAAAAGAATAATAATAATAATAATAATAATAATAATAGCATGTTTCTTTGACTCAAGCTGGCGAAATTTCAGCTTCGCCATATTCTGTACAAAGAAATGTTTAGTATCGATTTTCTCTCCCGAAGCATAGACTGTGCTGGTAGGTATCTGTCAATCAATTGGAAAAGGTTGAGTAGATACTCAGGAGCTTCGTTCTGAAGAAGAGTGTAAAGCAGATTAACCATAAAAAATTGTCATCTCTTGTCAACAATCAGCAGACTAGCCTTTTGTCGGTATGGAGTTATGTATTCGCGTTAAGGCAAATTGTAGATAAAATAGACAAAGCATTTAACGCACGCTCGAGCTTTAAATTCAAATTGTTGGTCAAATTGTCATATACACACATCTCGCTTTAAGTGTCCGACCTATCTTTGGCCGGCCTCACGGTTGCTCATGCTCGAATGCTTCTGTCTCCACCCCTGAGCGTCCCTTGATGCCCTATACTCATTATTATTATTATTTTGTGTCATTAAATATCAACTTTTTCACTTCAATATAACTTTTTCATAAGTACGCATCCTCGTAAAATTATATTGACGATGGTCTTATGATTGAATTCAGGTTGAAATTATCTCAAAATGGAGTCGTGCTCAACTCACCCTTCAGGTAGCAGGTTATCAAGAAATAATTATTGTTCATCATTTCCATTTGAATTCAAATCAATTTAATACAAGACATTCAGAATTAGAAACGACTTCTTCAGTTGCTTCGGAGTCTATAAATTTATTTGAGAAACAACCTGGCGCCCATCAGACTAAATGAGTAAACTCCAAAATTCACTAGTGGATATACGATAGAAATATTTAAATAAAGGTATAAGAAATAACTGAAACCTAAAAAGCAAGGTTATAATATATATTGGAATCATTTTTATAAGTTGTAGAATATAACATTTAATCTAATTCTGGCTGGGATACACCGACTAAAGTCACGATCCGCAAAACAGGAACATTCGTGATATGTGTCTGTTTCCAATTTCCTCAAGTCATGTCCCTTCGCTTCGGCAAGAAAATTTCTTGGACGAATTTTTGAGAATAAATTACGACTTGCCATTTTTGATTAAAACAATTAAGTGAAAGTGTTCAATGACTTGGCCCTCAATTCCTACCTCCGAAATTAAAATTAAAATAACAGCTGGGGATCAAACTCATGTGTTAAGATTTCCTCCATAATCCTTATTTTCAAACAAGTTTCTTAAATTCTTTGCAATTTTCTTTTCTTCAATTGTAGGAGCATCCTGTTCATACTTTAAAAATCTTGCATTAGCATCTATCAAATCACCAGCTTTTTCAGGTAGAACATGATTCTGTAAATAGAAATTTTCACCATGATAATGAAGAGTTTATGGATGAAATGTGTACTAATAAAATGTGAACTAACTAATATATGTATTTGTTTTCTTCTTGAAATATTACCTGAAATTGTTGCATATAAAGCTTAACATCTTCTACATGGTCTCTGATCTCTACCCAAAGAGTCGTTAATTCAGTTACATCCAGTTGAACAGCGAGATGACAAAGTGTTAGACACAGCTGGAAATAAATATTCTTTTTTTAAACAAAAGTTCTCAGGTGGACGATAATTGAATTAAATGCACATGTACACATTACCTGCTGAACGAGAGTATCTCTATGGGCGTACTCGACGTAATTCGGAACGTGCTGTGAATTTTCTAGAGCCAAAATAGTACTTTTCCATACAGAAATAATATGTTTCCCATAAGAATTACAGACTGAAAGTGCCCAAGCAGCGTTTGTACGTACTTTGAAATTCGGACTATCACATACCAAATTACACAACGTGGGAAACACATACTCCTATAGGAAAAAGAGTAAATAATATAACAGTGAAACTCGTATTCTTGTCAAACTAACAAGGGTGGGGTCAGACGATTTGTTTCTTGTGTCGATTCGTACTTTTTAAAATTAAAGGTTATTGCTAGGAGACTTGATAAAAATACATAAAAAAAGAGATGATAAAAATGCAGAAAGAGGAGTTATTTTCTCAAACATGAAAATTGAAGAAGCCGATTTTCTAGAAACGATTTATGATACTTTCGCAATGTGTGATCGTGATACGTAATTCTAAGAGAAGGAAATTACAGATAAGAGGATTTAAAATTGGAAGAATGGGTTGTTAAAGTTAGAACCACTAATGGAAAATATCAATCGGGAATTTTCGAGAAGAAAATCGATTTCTAACAAATGAAACAACGAACTTCAAGTATTCGTGAATCAGGAAATGCAAAATTAAAGGTTTAAGAAGTTCAAAAGGTCAAAATGTCAAAGGTCAAACCATAAGGTAGATGTAACCATAACCTAAAGACCAAACCATTGCCAACTTCAATTGGATAGATGTAAATTCCCTTTTGTTTAAACACCTTCGGGTGTAACAAATACATTCTCATCACGTGTCTCGCGCTTCGCACTTGCTTGAAGTATGTATGTATATATGTATATATTTCTATACTATGTTGAAATCTACTATATTAAATGTATGTTATATTAATTTTTCTACTACCGCCTGGGCCTGCTTATTAAGAAATTTCAAAATGAAGTACAAATTTTATTCTTTATCAAACATTCGAATGTCTATTCCTTATTTTGCATCAACCTTCATTAGCAGCAACCTAAATCCTTTTTAGATGCATATCACCAAGTTCAAGGGTATGAGCTGCTATGCGACATGATACCGACCATGACATTAGCAAGCTTTAAGTTGGTCGCAATAGTTCCTTCGAAAATTTTTATGCATAATGCAGACCACAGCTGCAATACATTAGTATAATTTTCTTGGGAATTACTCGCTTATGACAGTATTTGTAAATTTTCTAAACGTATCGTAAGATTACACTTGAGTGATAAACCTCGTTCAATCAATGAAAAACAGTAGCTGCATCGACTTTGTACACAAGGTGAACTTGCTTCATCTACAATAAAAAAATGTTCATTTTAACAAACTTTAATTACAAAAATTTGTCACATGATAGTTTTTACTTGTATTTCAAACAATTTTACCTAAAACTTTTGTTTTGTTTTTTTCAACCAAAATGCCCTGTCGCTTCGGTAAAACATCACCCTTGGCAAAATTCGAAAAATTTGCAGGTGGTTTTCGAGCAAGTTCACAAATATGACAATTACATAAGGTATCGCTATTGAATCTCGTAATTTTTTTGAAGGCCTAAGATCAGTAAACTCTGGTAATCTAATCGTATTATCTTTATCACCTTTAACACTGTACAGGTCCCTTAACAGCTGCTACACTGCACGAGAGGCAAACGGTCATCAATTGTATCGTACTCTACATACTGTTCAACAAATGTTTTCACTTTTCCTTGAATTTTAGACATTTTTTCGTTTTTCCAAAACAAAGTAAACAAATATGATGACGATTTTCATCGTACGTTCTTGCTGCTTTCGGCATATTTACTCACAAATTATGTCAACATGAATTTATTTACAGTATCCATAACAACAACATCTGAAAATCGTACTAAAAAATGAGGTAAATCTGTTAAATCAACGTTGTTCCTTTTTTAATTGTTAAAAGGTTCCCGCGAAATACATTCAATCATTTTATATTTTATAGTACGACAATGTCAAAAAAACTGACATTACTAAATTAAAAATATTTCATAATTGATGACATAGAATCTTAAAAGATGAAAAATAACACTTTTAAAGCGTTATAAAAAATTGGAAAATGCAATTTGATCAATGATTTTGTACAAAATCATATCTGTAGTTAGCAAAATTAGTAATATTTTGCTATTTAATTAGTGTATTCATTGATTATTTACTTTAAAAATTATAAATGCTTTGGATTCAGTAATACGCTCAAAAGTCGAATTTTTAGAATTTTTTTCAGACTTTTACGAGATTTACAAGGTTATTTGGAGAATTCAACCAAAGAGTTATAAATACTGAGCATTTCGGAGCACATTTTGCAAATAAATGCATATACTGGTGGAAAAAGTTTATTTTAATACTAATCTCGGAAGAAATTGATTCATAACCTACAAAAATTGATTTTATTCAAGATTCCCTCTAGCGATTTTTTTCTTTATGGGCTTAAAATACTCGGGAGACATCACTGAAATGATATTTGGAAAGACCTGCGATATGCGGGCACTTTTCATTCAAACTTCATTGAAGCTCACCGTGTGGTATGATATTTTCAAAACTTGTTTAAAAATGAGTATATGAAACCACTATTAAAAGTGTATATTCTAAATTTCCTATACATTCATTTTATTTACTGTTTAGGAAAGTCGGATAATTGTACGTTACCCTAATTCAAAATGAAGTTAGCAGTAATCATCAATTCCAAATGATAAAGTATTATATTCATTTAAGTCTACATTATACATATAAATTAAATTGGGTTTCAAGTAAAAAAGTTCATATAATTGAATAATATACATTGTCCTAACCTATGTGCAATTAAGTTGATGTCTTCTGCAATCCAGATTATCAATCTGATTTTGAGTATTGGAAAATATTTCAGTAGTGATATTGCTTATCACCTTGGCATACATGTGCATTAAATCTTATGAAGATTCTCCTAATAGTTAACTCTTGTTAATCACAATTGACCGAAAATTACAACAACAACAAAAATACCTCAGAATACGAGGTACTTTGTACGAAACCGTGTATGTGACAGTTTTCAAACGAATCAAAGAATTCACAAGACACAATTACCACAATTGTGTAAAGAGTACAAATATCTTTATCAAACTAATTATGCAAGGTTTATATACGAAAAGTCATGATTTTCTTCCACACGAAGCAAGGATAAATATGTCATGTGACTCACACACGTGAAAAAAGCACACACATGATATAAAAATCATGATTGCTTCCATACGAGGCAAAGATTTGACAGATCATGTCAAGAAATATTGTGTTGAGATTTTGAAGATTTTGGTGTTCACCAAAATCTTCAAAATCACTAAATAATGTGCCATGATATGTACAACACGAACTTTTTATTTTCTTTGGGCAATAAGCACTAAAATTCTGTATAATATAATAAGTAGATAATACCATGATTTTTTCCACACGAAAACTGATTAAAGGTAATGGAAAAACTTTAAAATAATTTATACTAGCTATTAATATTACGATAAAATTTTCCATGCAAAATTTATTTATTGATACTGACCATGCATACGAATAACTATATGCATATTGTATACAAACAAATAAGTATCACCAGGACATTTTCTATGAGAAGAATTGTTTCATAATAAACATAACAGTCCTGGCTATAATAAGAAACAATATTGCTTTATAAAATTTTTCATGCGGGAATAACTTCATGGTTATTCAAGAAACGTGCAGATATCTAGAACAAAAAACACACTTAATCATGATATTTTCAAAAATTATTTTATGATTATGCAATGAGTATTAAAATATTTTGCTAATACACTGGAAAAAATGATTGGTTGGGACATCAAATAAAGTAGTAGGGCCAACTATTTTAGTTTGTAATATATGCCGCTGCCACTTAAGTGGTTGTGGTTACTACTTGTATTTCTAAGAATGGTAGTAGTTGTCCTCACTACTTTACTTGTCGTAAAAACTTGCAATGGTAGATACCATTTTCAGGTAGTTGTACTTACTACTTCAAGTAGTAAGTCTTACTGATAAATTAGTGAGCCCTACAATCAAATTAGTAGTTCCAATTAACGAAAAGTAGCAATCCCAGCCATTAAAATTAGTATACTATACTTTCTACTCCTGAAAGGAAAAATACATCAATCACCAAGAATTAATTTCCACTCAAGGGAAGTATAAAAACTTGAAGAATTCCTATTAAATCAAGAAACTCAAACGTAGGTAAAAAATACTTAATCTAGCGACATGTGGAACTTTCAAGATCTTACCCGAGTAACGTAATATCGTTCTATCCATAAAGTATGTAAATTCACATGGAAATCCACAAGAAAACATTGTTGCAAAAAATTTGAGAATTCATAGTGAATTTTTACTTGGATTCCACGTAGATTCAATGTGAATTTTCCCTAATTATTTTTACCTGAATAACTCATCGGTATAACGAGGTTATATTATTTACATGAAATCCTGAAAGCTCCATGAAGTGTAATAGTCCAAGAGCTCGTGAATAAAAATCCGGCTGATTTTATATCGGCTGAAAAAATTGTAAAATATAGTCTCGATTGTGTATAATATGAAATCGAGTGACTGCGACAGCGATTTGCAAAGATTGGGGCCGAGATGAAAATACAATTTTGTGACATCGATGAATCGCTGCGCATTCGAAACGCCAACATTCATCCAGATTTTTGTTCCGTTTTTTACGTGCTCCATGTTCGCAAGCATTATTACTAAAATGTCCGTCTCCGCACATCGAATCACAATGTTCGAATCATCATTTGAAATGCAGACATTGTACACGATTTTTGTGTCGGCCTCTTCGTGCTTTCCGCTATAATTCCTCAACAATGCTCGAAACAACGTTTCCTCCAACAACTTCGAATTTATAGCACTGCTCTACGTTAATATACAGGATTTTTGAGTTGAAAATACTTGCATAATTGTCCTTGGACCATTCGTCGATGAAAAATTGGACCAAAGCATTTTTGAAATTCATTTTATTCAAATCTTGTCCGAAGTCGGTGCAGCGCTTCTGCTCGGGTCCAGTTATTCGGAATCGACGATCTTCGATATTTTCTCGGAGCATGTGCTCGTTGTCTTTGATAGAAGGACTCGAGTAGGAATCGAACATCACCGCGATTTCTTTTGAATCGTGGTTCAACAAAACATTTAAAAATTATCTGGCAATTTTCCCATATTGTACTGGAACTTCTTTGATTGTGCGCAGAACGAAAAAGCCATCAATGACAACAAGATCAACGTTGTTTGGTTGGCAGCTTTGGATTTGCGATTCCAATGACTTTAGAAGCACCGACTTATCAATTTTGTGAATGGAACCATCTACGTGACACAATGATAATGGCATTGGTGTCAAGGAGTTTTTCGAAGTAATCTTCTGATCTCCACGTTTCCAGCAGATTCTAAACTAGCAGTATGTTTTGATAATTAATCCGTGTCATCGATGTGATCGACATTCCCGAAACCTCCGAAATACTAAACATGGCAATGATGGTGAACTTGACGCGATGTTTCGGCCTGACTGTTGGCAGCACTGCTCAGGCTTCAGTTCTGCCAATGACGCCAACGAACAAAACTTGTAACCATGACTACTCTTATTTGTTGGAAAACACATTGGTGATTGCATGGTGGTTACTAATATGAACTACTTAGGAGTGCTAACGGCGACTTTCTGCTGCAGAAAACTAGTTAGTTAGTTTGACAATCGAAGTAGTTGTCACAGCTAATACCATCTCCACTAATAAAAAGCTTGTTGTCCAAGCAACCATTTTTTTCAGTGTACGAAAGAAATATTTCACACTTATTGTACTGCACGCATGACAGTGGATTTAAATAAGATTTTTTTTAAATCTATCATGATGTGTTCCTTACGATATTTACATCAAGTTTGTGCAATGAGCAAAGATTTTTTAGGTCTCGATGATTCGCATTATAAATATTGAAAATTATAATTAATACAAATTTAATTATATTCACGCGAATATTTCATCTATGATTTTGCTGTTGAAGAAATTCTTCATTCATCATATGTGATGCATTATAATCTCCTGCTTAAATTAAGTTTAAGTGTACAATAAAGGTCTATAAAAATGATCAAAAGATGGAAAAAATGATCCATCAAACGCGCAAATGAATTTCAGATCGCAACGACTGAAAACCATTTGAACGTTAACATACCTATCAAATGTTTATTATATTACTTAATATTTCAGACAGAGACACGGTGTTGAAGTCCAATTTATGGTTGAATCTAATTGATTCACTCAATTTAAAGTAAAAATGAAACTCAGTTATTCTTAAAAGTCATATTCTTGTATAATTGTGCTTTGCAATATACCCTCATGAGTATGACGCAAAAATTCACAAGTACTGATTGACTTATTTCGCTCTTTTTAAGGCATTATTTTTTTAGGACCATTAACCATTTATGACAATAATGATATATAATAATATAATCTGGCGTTTGAAATAAAGTTTGAGATAAAAACAATGAGAGAATATTTCAGGGTAAGTAGTTGACAATAGAATATTCTGAAATTCTACTAATTCATAGAATAACATTTGATTTATTACTTCTAAAATTCCATGGGGAAAATATATGCTCGAATATATTACAATTGAATTGGAGGATACAAGTTGTCAGACGTCAATTATATCCTTGGGAGTTGTTGCTTGTGAAGTACGACCATTAGGCGCGATTCTCTGGTATTTTGACCTTGAGATCTCGTCCTCGTCTACGTCTCTAAGTGAAATTCACGTTTGTGGAAGTGACTACGAACAGCAGGCTCCAGGAGATTCCTGTAACTTTGTGACAGGGCCCAGAAAGGAGCCTTAGAAACGACGACAGTGAATTATTGACAGGTATACTCGCTTACTCGTTAAGTGACTTAGACTGACATATCCTTGTTAGGAAAAGGGAACTTTATTTTGAAAGTACGTTTTCATATTTTCACTCTTTAGAATTTTGACAAGTGCGTATTTCATTTAAACTGTGTTCAGAAAAGAATTTGTTTGAATCATACTATGATCTAATTTAATTAACTTTTTTCTGATGCACAAAATTATTTTGTAATATAAATGAGTTTTTATTTCGAATCAAGAAGAAATGATCAAAAAGTTAAGAAAATAAGCTATATTTTTAAGTTTCATAATTTTTCCCTATTTCAAAAATGGTTACAAACGTAGTAAAAATTTAGCTGGAATATATTGTGTTTGTGTTTAAGATAAGGCTGTTGAAATATCTACATCTACGTTCAAATAAGTTCTGAAATTCAGAATGAAATGCATGATAAATGCTTTCAAAAATTAATCCAAGTATATATCAAGTTTTTAAAGCAAATTCGTAATAGCATTTGAAGCTTTTAATACATTTTTTATCTATAAATAAATTCAAGGGAAACGGGTATCATGGTCCTGTGTGTTATTAAAAATAATGTCTCTCATTAATTGATATTTGAATTAAATACCTTTATTCTGAAAATAAAATTAATAGACTTATAAAATTCGAATATTAATTTATCAAATTGAATAACTAATTCTGCATTGAAACATTTCTTCACTGAAAAAACTTTCAAATATGTACTGATTAGAAAAATATTGATTAAACTGAATGAAGTTAAAATACGCATTTTAAAGTTTTATAAATTTATAGATAGTAGCTGTTTTCCAATCAGTGTGGCATTCACGAATTTTCTTTGGCACGTATTATTTCTCAGAAGTATGTCTAGTGCATCAGTGTACAGTCATCAATATTTTTCAAAAACATTAAATTTTGAATACCAGGGTTCTTGAAAAAATCTATTTTCTAAATTTTCCGAAAAAGAGCCTTTATTTTGTTATTTTTTTCCAAATTTGTATATCTTCTTTAGACAATTTGATATAGCAAGATCTTTCGCATTACATTTGTAAGCTGGATAGTTTGAAATATTCTTCCACTGGCTTCCGAAAATTCTCTCTGCTTTATTTCATCGTTCTATGTACGAATACAAGGGTAGAAGTTCTTTTCTTCTAACCGGAATCACCTACCCCATTAGCCCTCGAAAAACTTTGTGGTCGCTTCCCGACATTTTCCGCTTCAGGATTTCCTGCGATACTCCACAGAGTACCACAAGAAAAGAAATACAAGATTCTCCAGCGAGAGTTCATTCGTTGATGTTACGACTACTTACCTCTTTTATCCACGCTTTTGTCGTTTCATAAAATCCTGCACAAAAATATGTATCTTTTTTCTAAAGGTAATTAAAATAAAAATTCAACAATAATTCAAACTGGTTCGTTAGAGGGTTGGAAAAAAATAGTCTTTTTATCTCTTATTCTGGATTGAATAGGATACTTTGAGTAGAAATCGATAGGACTGAAGTAGATGAAAAAAGGAACACAGTTCGAGTTATTACAAGATTTAACTGTTTATGTTTTTTAGCGGTGAAGATTCTACCGGTCTGGAAAAAAATACAGAATTGTTACAGAATTGTTACAAAATAATATTTTGAAATCTGGGAAATTTGGCGTACATTCGATATTTTAATGAACAGGTAATCAAACTTTTTAAACCATGTATTGCTTCTGAGTTAAATCTATTCAGTATTATTTAAACATTAAACCATGAGCTTCATAATTCATAACAATATTTGTATGCATGTTGACACAATACGATAGGGAGACTTCGTCGAAAACAACTCATAAAATAGGGTTATGTTTGCCATCATGAGGTGTTGTAAGCAATGACTATGATTGTTTTAATTTTGTTTATGCATTGATTTTTCACAACGTTCACTTCGGAAAGCTACACTATGATTTTAGAAAGCAATTTTCTCCTCATATTCCATTCAATAGAAAAACGCGATTTTGTAGTATTTTTAACATTAATGAAACGATAAGAAGGTAAAGTTGTAAAACTTGTGAATAGGCTGCATCACCTCCACCAGCATGACGTATTTACGAGTCATTGCTTCAAAATGGGAAAACAAGAATTATTTACGAATTTAATTAACTTCACCTTACTTTATTCATGGTCGTTTCAATACGGCCCCACGATATTTTGAAGCGATATTTTGTTTTAATTTAGTATTACAAATCTGATTTTTCAGAGTGTATTTTGTCTCTTTTGACCAATAACTCAAAAATAAATAAAAAATTCTTCGCTTGGACATATGGAATTGCTTTATTTTTGTGTAGTTTTGGCTGTTTTTTTTCTCGCGTAATAATAAGAATAATTAATTTGAAAATTTCCATGCAGCTCTTTTCCGAGTACAATCGATCCAGGCCCTGCTTAACTTCGGTGATCGGACGAGAAGACTCAAATAATTCCATGTGTTCAAGCGGATGATCGGAATACTAGAATCAGAGGCAGAAAATGACCATTTTTTCAGAAAAATAACTTTTTGGCTGTAATAATTTATCAAATAATTAAAAATAATCAAATTCAGAAGTATTCCTAATTTTAATTTTTAATGCTGCGGACTATCGAATACAAAAGCAGGTATCCAAATTTGTAATTTCAAATCCGGAAAATTTAAAGCTTTTGAATGATATTTGATCAAATATTTGATCAAATAATAAAATATACATTTAAGTGAAAAATGTCGCTAACAATAGTTGTTGCGTCCACCTAGTACCACTGAGCACAACTTTCAGATGTTCGAAATTCGCCTTTTCGAAAATTTTGATTAAAAGAAATCCTTCCAAGTTCAAAAAAGTCGATTACGTAGGCATGAATGACTGATATGAGCGTTTCTAAAAGGTACAGTGGAAGGAATGAAAGGGAAATGAAGACAAAAATTGTAATATGTTCAATAAATTGTGAATGGCGTGGGATGTAAGGTGCACTGGGAACTAAAAAAAGTATAACTTACAGATGAAAGGAGTGGACAGGTGCATCAAACCAATCTTCAGATTGCTAAATATAAACAAATGGAGATATTATTATATTCGTTTTTTCTTAATCGATCATAAAGTAGCTAAAATTTGAACCATTCAGAATGAATCAATTTTAAGCAGCGTACCAATTTCAAATTGAACCGGTATAAAGTAAATAATTTTAATATTGAAGCAATGACGTCTGGACCAGTTCATGTCGAGGCATTCGAAATTTATCAACTATCATATTGACCACACCAACATATTGAACACTTGTCCCATTACATAATTTTTCACAACAGAAAAAACTGCGAAAGCACTATCTATTTCTTCAAAAACTGTTGAAAATAAGGATATTACAGAAAAAAAAGAAATCATAAAGTTGTAGAACATAGAAGTTGATCCCTATTTACCCTGAAATGATCCACAATTATCCCGATTAACGTTTAAAATGACAATTTCTCCGAAAATAAATATAAATTGATGGGGTGTCAGATACCGGAAAAATGTCGCAGACCTTTTTTGTAGAAACTAGAACATTGTGCGCACTAATTACCCTTAGCTTTTAGAAAATGTTTTTAAATGTTTTAATGCTGTTCAAAAATATCTTAAACACCTTGTATTCATCATGTTTAAGAACATTTTCTAAGAGGAATTACTATTTAGTAAAAATAGATATTTAACGTGAAATCGGAAAAATCTATCGACGAATTAACTCGAATATCTTTTTGGACATTCTAAAATGTTCAAATGACTTTAAATTTAATTTTTCAACTTGAGTTTCGAATTACGAAGCAAAACTTTTCTTCATAAAAAAATTGACTTAAAGAAAAATCTCGATAGAAAATAAAAATATTTAATTAGAGGAATTAAGTAACTAATTTTCGGTAAAATATTTTTGAATGTGATTAAATTGACTATCTGACTACGCAATAATTAGCAACGAAAATTCTTATTTTCCAAAACAATCTTCTTTTCAATAAATCCGTAGATTCCTTAACATAGAGTTTTCTCCATGAAAAATATTCGGTAATTCAATAGTTTGCAATCAGCACATCAAAATCATCCATATACGGTGTTTCAAGAATATGAAAAATTTATGAGTTTTCATTTAAAAAGTTGCTAATCTCTACTCTCTTGTGTGCACCTTTCCGATGAAAATTAGTATGTAATAAAACTTGACGAACATTTTTCTGATACACTTAGCTTGTTTTATGTCCCTGACGTTTTTATTAGTTTGGAATAAAAAAATAACTTTTTACTCTCAGAATATAAAGTTTACTCGTAGTACAATTAAGATTGGGTGCAAATCGTAATTTGAGAACTCTATTATAGCATCGTATGTTTTCATAAGTTTGAAAATTGTTGTAAAAAGTTCATGAAAGGGTATTATGCATTCACTTGTTTAAACAAATTTTTTGGATCGTTTTTTGGTTCAACACTTAGTTTGCTTATAATTCTTTTTAGAGTTTGAAATTATTAAGAAATGATATAATCTTTAAAAAAATTGCTAATAAAAAAAATGTTTAAAAATTGGTGCTAAAAAAGGCGTATTTAGATATTTCTGAGACTCAAGGTGATGTTGTCAAACTCGTAAATAGGCTGTGTCACCTCCACCAAAATAACATATTTACAAGTTATTGCTTCACAATGAAACAACTAGAATTATTAACCCAAAATATATTTTCCAATAATCGTGACGATCCCAATAAACGTAAAACTTGGTTACGATTTGAATATATTGTTAAAAGATACGCTCAAAGCAATATTTAATGATAAAACCTATATATTTTTAGCATTTTATAATAGCAAAAAAAATTTCAATTAATTAAAATTATATAAAAGCACGAAAACAGGCGTAACGATTACTTGGGGCGTTTACCTGATTTTATTCACGATAATAATTATCCTATCCAGTGTAAAAAATGCCCCATTTAGACCCATTGTTTTGTGAAACTATTTTAGTATTCAAGAAACAAGACAAATTCTTGAAAGAACAATTTTATTAATTACTAAATGTATATTCTGCTTTGGTTTTCATTTTTCTGTATTCATTGGATGACTATTCCGAAAGGATTTTCGACATTTTTTATTATGAGCTATGCATAAATATAACATAAATATTTTCCATGATCTCTAGTAAATCCTTTGAAATCCTCTTCAGCTCCTTGAAATCTTAAAAATCTGGCGTACGCACTATTCATCACAAATCAATTATAAAGTGAGATTCTGGGTTTCGATGTTTAAGCAATAGCCGAGAAGATTTATGATTCATAAAAATATTTTGTATGTATATCGACGCAATACGTTGTGAGACTGCGTCGAAAAAGACTCGTAAATTAGACTTATATGTTCCCTATCATAGGTTGTCGTAAAATGAGTATGATTGTTTTAGTTTTGTTTAATTATTTATTATTTATAGAATTGACTTTAGAAAGATACATTGCGGTGAAAAACATAATTTAAATATAATAAGATAATTTCATAATTTAAATTTGTAGATTCTCCATGACTTTAATTCCTTTTCTCGGCATCACTCCAATTACTTCAATTAACCAAGAAAGCATCTATACTCGGAATGTCCTAAGTCTGCAAACATGTTTCATTATTAAGTATCAGTACTTAAAATAATTCTTTCAAACTGAGCTTAACGGTAACAATCTTATTTTAGCCCATTAAAGGTGTTTTTATTCTGCGGCACTTTTGAAGAAAGGTTTTTGGAAAGAAAACTATCGTTCTTGGGTTATTAGGGCCTGCTCTATTCATTAGTGCAAAAAATTCTATAATTCAAATGGTTAATATGCAAAACTGAAGATAGGCTTAATAGTCATGCGCAAAATATGCGAGAAATCTGATGAAAAAACCTATCTACGTAGATAGATTTTCGAGCAGCCATTTCGGCACCAAGAGAGACAGCTTTCAGGTTGAAGAAACACTCTATCTACATTTTACAATACAATTATTAATGAATGCAATGAATATATATTTTTTATAATTTCGCAATTTATTCAGTATCTACCATTGTGTATCAATGTAATGTAATTTTACAATTTCCGTCTGGTAGGTATAGGTTTTCCCAAGCAATTTCTCGGCGCGCAGTCGATCCCGTAATACTGAAATTCGTGTAGATAGGCTGATCTTTTTGTTGATAGAGCCTTTCTTCGACATTATTTCTCCAGATTTATCAAAAATCTGTAGATAGGCTAATAAGGGTCTAATTTTCTCCGAATTTAGTTGAAATTTTTAGTTATCTTTTGTACACTTGAAATCGTTCTTCATTTCAAATCCAACGACATAAAAAACTTATTTTTCATATAAAATGTAGATAGAGCCTTTCTTAAAAAATACGGCAGTATTTTACTAAAATAATTTATATTTTGCCAAAGAATTGATTGAGAAATTTTCGTAATTGGAGTAATTATTCATAACTTCTCGACTTACATTTAGTTCTCTTGATGCAGATGTGTGAGCAACAATCCTTGCAGTGTACACAGGGATCCCAATCATGTCCCTTATTGCAGTCAGCCTCAACAGCTCCAGTGAGAAAAGCCACACACAAAACAGCGAGTAAGGCGAGAATTGCAGGACTCATTTTAATTGATAAATGACTACCTCTTTTACTTCGGTTGCGGCTTATATGCCGACTCTCTGTCCCAAGATCATATGTAGGCAAAGCTGATTGTACACATATAACCCATCAAGGACATATTTTATCAGAAAAAAAACTTCAGTAAATGTTAGTACATGAAACATATGAGTCAACTTGCGTCATATTCTCCTAATTTAACGAGGCTAAGGAGGATTTAGGCCAATGAAACTTGTAATCATAAACAAAATCAAAAAAAGAAGAGAAAACAGGGCCTTGATCATATAACTTCACTTCTACTCAATACTCATTACTGACTACTCATTTTTGAATCATTCCACATGGATGGACCTCAGGGCGCAGTGACTTTTTTTTTTTAATTTCTAATTGGAAGGGGGTAAAAAAGATGTTGATATTGTTGAAAATGGCTCCCTTAAAGTTTCATTTTAAACAATTCTTACAATTCTTAATGATAACGAAAATTCGCACAATTCTCCTTATTTTTTGATGAAAACAATATTTCTAAGGCTGGAATTAGTAGAAAAAGTTGGGTACTACTGCTAGATTCTTCAATGTATGGTGTATACTCGTAATCAAATTTCTTATGTTCCCAGAATGAATCTAAAGTTGCAAAAATGAGAAAAACTTGACTTTACGCTGTTTTCTAACAGCTATCGCACGTTTTCCGACTCCCTGTCTATAAAAAATTTAATATATGTTGCTGGACATATATGTAGAATACGCAACTATCAAAATCGAAACTATGATCATTTTCCGTAACATAAAATTGCAAAAATGTAAAAGAATCAGTTTCTTCATTATTGTGACAGTTTGTGTCTATGTATTGCTTTAGAAGTACGTTTCCTACAACCCTATGAATTGTATTCTGGCATTTTTCAAATTGAAATGAGAAGGTAAGGAGTCATAAGAAAATGTTAATGCTGAGAACTAAAATATATTTGGTTTAGTTTTGGCTTAAGAAAATGCCAGAATACAATTCATGGGTTTGTAGGAAATGTACTCCTAAGGCGATACATAAACGCAAACTGTCATAATAGTGTGGAAACCGATTCTTTAACATTTTCTGAAATTTTTCGTTGCAGTATACAACTTTTTCTATTATTTTAGCCTTAGAAATGTTGTTTTTTTGATAAAATAATGAGAAACATGCGATTTTTAGTTATTATCATGCACAGCGTCGATACAGGTGAGGTAAGATTTCTTTTTAATGTCGTTGTCTTTAAATACAATAAATTCGAAAGAATTGTCCCATTGGATCCCCTTTGGTACACTGCTTTGAGGCCTGAAAAGAAGGGCCAGTTCCTTAAACAGTCATTTTTGACAAATGTTTCTGGTTTTATCAATCGAAAATACTTTTCAAAATATAAAAAATTCAATTTTCTAGCAAAAGTATACGAGATATGAAAAAAATGTTAAGAAGCAAAATTGTTCATCTCTGAAAGATCTGAAAATTTGCTTCAGATTATTGTTTTTGTGGAAAATTCTAATTTAGTCCAAATATAGAGATAACAGATCAAAGTTCAGTAAAAAATCATTTTTTTTTTAACAATAACACAATGGAAAGAGAATGGAAAACCATAATTAATTTACAAAATTAAGAAATAGAATTGATTATAACATATGTTTTTAGTTAATTTTGGTTTTCACTTTCGCTCCATTTCGTTATTGATAGAAAAAAATGATTTTTTACCAAACTTTGATATGCTGTCTCTATATTTGGACGAAATCTGAATTTTCAACGAAAACTACCCGTCTTATGAAAAAAATGGTTGACAACTAATTTGCAGACCTACTTTTAGTGAACAATTTGGTCTTTAAACACTTTGTTTTATCTTCTGTCGTTCATCAAAAATTAGATTTTTTTATTTTTAATATTATTTTTCACGAATCAAACAAAAACTATGCATTTCATTAGAAATAGTCTTGAAAAATTTATAGATCTATTTGAGATGAATAATTTTGCCTTGTAACATTTTTTCGTGTCATGCATAGTTTGACCGGAAAATATAATTCTCTATTTCTAATGACATTTGTTACGATCAGAACAAAAACTATATGCGTCTCATCAAAAAAATAGTTCTGAGCAAATTTCTTTTTAAGTTGATATCTCCTATATTTTTGCTAGAAAAAATTACCCCTCATCAGGAGTATTTAATAGGAAAAACAACAGGTAAAAATTGTTCGATCATAAAATTATTATTTTTACGTGAAAATGAAGAAACAGATATGGTTGATAGTACTGTTAGTTTTTTGGTACATAAATTATTCATTAATTTGAAAATTCCGATAATGACATAGGTGAAAAATTGTCTGAATAAATCCCAAATTGCGATCCTTTTATTCCTTAATTGGAAATTGTTGC
>JAUMHM010000005.1:53977474-53989742 GCA_032362435.1 Melikaiella ostensackeni
TACCCTGTGGCCGCCCATCTCACGGTTGTGAGGCGTGGCCATGGGTGTGATTTACCGCGGTTCTACTGGGAACCGGTATATGGGTATATACATATATATGAATATATGCGTTTAGGCACTGTTATAAATAATTTGAATAGATTTATACTACATCAAAGTTTTTTTTTCAACTAGGAGGAATGATGCCATTGGTGCAAACCGACGTGGAAGGGGAACTCGTGAGCCGTCGCGCACTCCCCGGGCCTCCGGGCATAAAAGAAGCGCGTTTCAGTCACTCTAAACACTCGGCCCTCACCAGCCATCGACGAATATCACCAGCTCTCGCTCCAGGCAGCCGCCTGCTTAGCCTCCGTTTTCGTTGCTCAATAAACGAATCATCGAAAATCTGTTTTTCAACATTGGATTCACCTCTCCTCGAACAATCCGCTCTTTTCAGAGCGAGAATCGAAGGGTTTGAATTGAATTGCTCCTTTCAGGGCTATATATATTTAATTTTCTTATACTTTGTCGTTGAACGCAATACGATCAAATACCTCGGTATTTGATCGAAGGAAGATTGGAGGCTAAATTGTGATGCCCTTCGGGTGTCATCCTTTTTAAATTACTTCCAAAACTTCTTGGGGGTCTCCGCACCCCACCTTTGAACGCAATACGAACGAGTACTTCGGTATTCGTTCGAAGTGAAGGTTAGAGATCAAATTGTGATGCCCTTAGGGTGTCATCCCTTTTGATTTCCTCCCCAAACTTCTTGGGGGTCTCTGCGCACCATCTCGAACGCATTACGAAGGGGAACTTCGGTACTCGTTCGAAGTAAAGTTCGAAAAATCAAATTGTGATGCTCCTCGGGTGTCGTCCCATTTGAATTTTTCTTCTCGAACTTCTTGGAGGTCTTACGCTCCGTAGTTGAACGCCAACCCCCACATTGGACGGCCGTATGAGACCCAACCCACGGCAGAAGAGAGCTCGTGCCGTCAAACGGCGTCTCGAAACCGAGCTCCAGGTCTACAGGGTTCGCGGATATCACACCGCCCCGACGGAGACGCGAAATCAACAGCCGACGGAGACAACAACTGCAGCTCTAAGAACGCCGTCGCCAACCAAAGTGACCCCGTGCCCAATTTTGGATGCGGTCACGCCGGTCACTCGACGCCCCGCAGCACCTCCGTCGATCGAGCACCCGAAATACCGCCAGTCACTGAGACGGTATACTAAAGCTCACTACACGGCCGTATGACGGCGATATGATTAACCATCCGAGGGGCTAGCATACCCCGGTAATATTGAGGCACATCCGGGAATAAACTTCGATCGAGAGGCCCATAAATTCGTAATCAAGAAGTTCCTGGCCTCAATGTGCACAACGTCCAGCTCTCCACGACTGTAAGGGTGAGATAAAGGATCTAAGCCCATGGAAGTTGTTCCTAAAAACGGGAGGAAAAAGGATTCTCCTACCATCTCCGAGGAGTCAACAAAACGTGGTAAAGGGGATGAAGGAATTGGACGCTTGGCTTCTCAACCGACAAGGCTTCATGTACGCAGGAACCCCTTCAGAACAAAGACCGACATCGCAGAAACAACAGGAACTGTAGATTGTTGCAGTTGTAACCAAACCAACGGCCCTTTTTAGGGCCAATAAACAATTTATACGAAGATTGAACTTCCGAATCGAAACGTACATCGCTTAGCAACAGTGGATCGTATCAATAGTAAGTATAAGAAAATATAATCAATAACCAAGTAGTGGGTGCTGGCACACGCGTCGCACACTCCGGAGGTCGCCGCTTCCCAGCTACTGATAAATGTGATTATTATTGGACATAACATTTTCTAGTTTTTGTAATATATTAAACAAAAGGAACGAAAGTTATAGTTCTTGTTTTAAGCGGCGTAGTCAAAACTCATCGGCCCAAAATTGATTCTAAGCCTAGCGTCGTACTGCATCGGGCGGGCTATCAAAAATTGGGTCCGATGCAAGCATCGTGAATCCTTGGAGCACACTATGAGTTGCCGTTAGGCCAAGACCGCCTTGGACTACACGTATAGGATGGACAGAGCCAGGGAAATCTTAAAGCTACCCACAAAAGAACTAGGGGTAATAGTTTCACATGCTCACTGGACAGAACCATTTGAACTATCATAGATACATAATAGAAATTAATCCCGCTATGGAATGTAGGAGATTCGGCAGGGTTGAGACACTAGAGGCATACACTTTAAGGGTGTGGCACAATGGGATCTATAGCCTGAGCGCCAGGGGGAACTTCCTAAAGTACATGATTGGACCCGATGGTTTACCCTAGAATATCTTAGATATTTCCGTTACATGCGAAATTATACCAAATTCATTGATTTTTGAAAAGTGTGTTTTTAAGAAGACAGCAGTGCAGCTTCAAGTCAGGCGCTACGCTATTATCTGTTATATTAATTAAGTTAATAAAACTGCTAATTAAACTGCCTTAAACTTTTAAAAAGGGTAGTCTTATGGGATGGCAGTTTAACGGGGAAAAATGTTTGCACATATTTATTGTAGAGAGAGGGTAAATGTCATGCCATCCGATGAAGTCACCTCGTATCATAAACAAAAATTAAACAATTGATTTCATTTTTTCTTCATATCTATCTTATAGATTGACTAATGATAGTGCAAAAAACTTTGATTTCCTTGCTGCTACATATGAAAAATGCATTAATTGTCCTTAATTTTGAAAAAAATAAAAACTGTTTTGACATTTAAATAAACTTTTTTTAAACCACCCTAATGAAGTGATCAGCATACTATTTACTTCTCTTCTACATGCCTATCTAGTACCTATATGAACAATATATTATATTAATATTACCTTTTGATCATTGCCGACAGATGCACATTGAACAAGAGCTTCCAAACCTTCCGTTGTATCTCCCAAAATCGAACTCTCCCGACATAGGTACAAAACACTTCCAATGACTCTTGTCGCATTGCATTTTACTTTGTCATTATCTTTTATAGCTTTAATACTTGATTCATATGTCTTTGGCAAAATTACATCTAAGGAAAGTGGTTCTACATCTGTATTATTTCTACAGAAAGTGAAAAACTTATGTTAAGAATGGCGACATTTGATTATGCACATGAAACTAACTGATTTTTACTTACTCCCGCCTGATCAGATAATCGCATAAGCCGGCTAAAGCCCAAGCTGCTTTTATGCGTACTCCAAGATTATTATCTTGTAATGTTGAGAAAGTAATTTCTGCTAAATCCATAAGAAAGCCTGTATCTTCTTCCAATGCAGGTAAGGCTACTAGAAGCCCCAAAGTTCGTAAACCTGCAGCTCTAACTGCACTTTCTCGGTCTCGGGTAGCACCAAATAGTAATGTAATTATAAGTACACTTTCCTCCCTCTAAAATCAAAAGTGAGAGTTGTGCTACTTTCCTGCACATGCTTACAATTATAATAGAAACATTAAAGAAACAGCTCAAAAATGTATGTTTTAGGAGTTAATTTATTTAAGGAAAGACAATCGATTATTTTTGTTCATTTCCGGAAATTTTATTCAAAATACATTACAGTTTATATTAAATTTTTTCTTAGAATCGTGATATCATAAAAAAATATATTTGTACTATTTTCAGTTAATCAGATGAGAACCAACCGAGTAAAGAGCAAAATGTATATATGGAGCATTTGCAGAAAAAGCATTGAATGAACACTTATTTGTCAATCTAACTTTCTATTACAATAATTTTTATTCAAATTGTGTATACCTTTTCAGCATGTGTAAACTAGCATTCAAACAAATAGGAAGGTTATTCATTTGGAACACAACCACTTTTATAGCTGCCTTTCAGACACTTAAGAGTATCACTCCACTACAGAATATTTAATATCCTTTCTTTGCTTCCTTTCAGGCAATCAATCATAGGTTTCGAAACGAATATTTTCATTTTGATACTTGAAATAACCACTTTTCGTAAAAAGTTATGACGTATCGCATCACCAAATTCACTCCTAATGACAGTATCGACCGTGGCGCTTCGTGGACAGAAGACAATTAAAAAGGAAAGAATTACTAGCAAAAGAAAGTTGGCTTGACAAATGAGGCATTATTACAAATGGTTCCAACCAATGAAAAGGGCGTGAAAAAATTTATCAAAACTGTAGTAGATAGAACTTTTTTTTGCTGCTATTAAAAGAGTTAAAAATCGCCAAGCAGATTGTATGATTGTCAAAAACCACTCAAAATTTATTTTCATAAATAAAAAGTGAAAGACCCACTTTTAACATCAAGGCTCTTAAAGCGAAAAACCTAAGCTTTCTTTTGCGATAAAAAAATGAAAACATGTACCCTTTTTCCACAATTTTTTTTTCAACAAAAAGTAAGATTTGTTTTTGATCTTTATTTTTGAACATCCAATGCATTTTTTAGATTGCTTAATAACATTATGGCTTGGAAAAACCTTTCGAAACTGTACTGAACAAATTTTTTTATCGCTATTACTGTCGTAGAAAACAATATAACCGTTAACTACATTCAGAGTTGAACAAAGGTATAGGCGCAAATATGTTTTTCGTAAACCAAGAATGAAAAAAGTGTACCTTCAAACAAATGACGATGCACTGTACGAGCTCATGTAGTTACAGGTTTTTGTTTTTCTGTATTGCTTGATACAGGTCTATTACTCTGTATGACTAGAAATTTTGCAGATGCGGGCGAAACAAAATCATTTATCAAGACCTTAATTGCTATTATTTTATTATAAATCATATCAAATATGAAAGAGAGAGTTTGTACGATTTTATATATCAATATCTCAAATTTCGTAAAAAATGTAGTTACCGGTTTTCTTGTTTCGCACGGCAGATTACAGGTAGAAGAGTTGAAAATCGCTGAATTATATGATATTCACGAAATTCACTATATTTTCACCCCCCCCCCCCCCCCTTAAGGCGGACAACATTCATTTTTTGGGTGGGTACACATGAGAAATAATGCCTCAAATGCACAGTGAACCCAGAGACCCGAAATCTTTGAAAAGAAAAAACAAAAAAACAAATTGAAAATCGATTCTTTTATTTATATTCGCCGATTAATATTATTACGCGATATCTTGTACCGAGAAAACCACATGAATCAGTAATAAGAGGGAAAATGCAATAACTAATTCGTGATATATTTCGTGATATATTTGTTCGTCTACATTTTTGCATTAATAAGTGTTGAAACATCACAAGATAAGCGAAATAGCTGCAATGAAACATGTAGCCTTAATTTTTCTGGTACAATTTATTTACCAGTAAAGTGATACTTTGTATATAAGCGCCTTTTCGTTACTCTCCACACCTAAACTTCACCCAACTGAGAAAACTGACACGGTAAGCCTCAACAAATTTTAACCTAAAAGTGTTTGCACTCACTGCTTTTTTCTTGCAGAATGTAACTACAGGATGATGTGGAAGTTTTCCAACCACAAAATAAAAATCATCTCTGTGGTGTCCATTTTCAAAAATCATATTTTTGGAATTTATGCTGGAATTTTTAAACTTTGGATGCTAGTTCTATTAACCGTTAAAAATTGAGTGAAAAAGTCTCATAGACGAATCTTGTAAGCTGAACAGCTGCCGTTCTATGGAGGCATAAATGTACCTTATGTACAAAATTCACACCTCCATAGAACGACAGGCGTTCATTTTACAAAGTTCTTCTATAAGAAATTTTTACTCAATTTTTTTCGGCTAATAAAGTCAAGTATCCTAAATTTTCAAAATGTGAATAAAATCCAAAAAGATAATTTTTGAAAAAAGGACCCCACAAATGATTTTTATTTTGTGCTTAAAAAACGTCCACATCATCTTGTAGTTATAATCTGTGAAAACCGGCGAGTGTAAAGACTTTTAGGTTGAAATTGGTTAAGGTTTACCTAGCTGAGGTATCATTTTGTTTAGTAGAATGTGTACTTCGAGCCTGACATGCGCAATTTTGCGCCATTTCATTCAAAAAGAAAGTTACTTAAAGCGTACCCCACGAAGGAATAATAAAGAGACCGAGCTGCCATGGGAAACTTTTCCGAATCTGGCAGGAGTAACGGCACCGTAAATGACCGGTCTGTAAGTAGAAACAAGTCTTTTATTACTGCGCATATGCGACGCTGTCCTCTTCTCACTCACAGAAAAGTCCGACTGAGACAGCTTTCGAAAATGAAGTACGCTAGAGAGGTTATGCGAGTTTTTTTTAGCGGCAGAAGTTTTTCAGGCTGCGAAGTAAAATTATTGTATAAAATATAATTCATACTTTTAGTGAAGTCAATAAATTGAGTTATACGGTTTCGGTAATAAAAGGAGTGTATTATTAGAGCGGTATAACCTTACAACCAAATTACGTCAATTCTACAATTTCTTATCGCGTTTTAAGTTCAAAAAATACTTATGTTTTTTCTTCCCAAAATTTGTTCACACTTCCTCTTCAGATACTAAAAATATGGTTTATATATTTACTTCGTGTCGTTCGTATGATGATCGACAACATCAATAAACCAGCTTAACGTCTCTAACATCCTTTTTTTACAAAAGCTATCGCACTCGTACTTTTCCGTGCGTGAGAAGAAGACAACGTCGCGCTTGTGCAGTAAGTAAAGAGTGATTAATTCTTAGTGATTCTTATACGATTTTTTTTTAGTACTTTACGAATCCGTTTAGAAACATGTTGTAGCACTTCGAGTTTTTAGGTAAGCTGGGGCCAAAAGGTCAACAAGAAAAATGCATTTCTGACTCTCTTTGGAAGCTCTAAAGAAATAAGACGTCTTAAAATCATCGACGGGGGCTCAAATGAAAGCGTGAACACTTTCTTGTAAACCTATCATACCAAAAACTAAAAGACATTACCATGAAGCCGTTGGGAACCGTTTCTAGTCGCTCGCCGTAGCTCGTGGTTTCTACTTGAAACGAAATGTATGGGCTATGGCGCGCAACTAAAAAACGGTTCCCAACGGCTTCATGCTCATGTGCTTCAGTTTATAGTAAAAGAAAGCTTTAGAGGAAACGGTTCAAGCTTTCACTTTAGCTCCGGCCGAAGATCTATCACGTCTCATTATTATTTTACGGGGTACCAAAAGTGCGTTTATTTACCTTTTGACCCCGATCTACTAGAAAAAAACTCGACACGCTAGAGCATCTTTGCAAGCAGATTCGTAATGTGAATATAAAATCCTATAAGAAACACCAGGAGTTATTTAAAAAATAGAAAAACAGTCCGAAAATGTCGGACAGTATTATAAATAGCATAACCTGTAATAAACAACTAAGTTTAAATAATTAAATATATAATAAATAATGAACTTATACTTTAATTACATAAACATTACTATTTTGTTATTATCTTGTTGGAATCCTACGTTTCCAAATAATTCGGATTGAAAATTCGGTTCAGATCAATCCGAGTTCGGATTGATACGGATTGAGTCGGATTAATTTTTAATCGATCTAGACCGAATGAGATTGAAAACTTTTTGAGGACTGGTTTGTATTTATTCGGATTGGTTCGGACTGGCTTGTATAGGATTCCTATCTCCGAAACTTTCGCCAGAGAAGTAATGCGCAATCATGCGGAATGAGAACGGATTCAGATGAAATGAAAAATTTGTTTAAAATAATGTGAAATCATTTTGGAACGCATTCGGAATGACAGCGGAATCATGCGAAATGATAATCTTGATGGAACGAAATTTTTGTTTATAATTATGCAAAATAATTCGTAATAAATTCCGAATAAATGTCAAATCATGCATAATGAGAAAGGATTCAGACGAAAGAAAACTTTGTTCATAATGACGCCCAGTCACACGGAATGAAGTTTTGGAACCACAGTGTAATCATCAGAATCATGCAAAATTAAAACGGATTCAAACAGAATAATAATTTTGTTCAGAATAATTTGAAATCATTTTGAAATGGATTTGAAATGCGAAATTATCAGAATGGATTCCGAATCAATGCGGAAGCATGCGGAATGAGAACGGACTCAAACAAAATGATGTTTTAGAAACATAGTGGAATGACTTCAGAATGACTTCAGAATGAGAACGGATTCAAACGAAATGAAAAATTTTCTTAGAATAATGCGCATTCATTCTGGAATGACAGCGGCATCATGCAAAATGATAACGGATTCAGAAAGAATGAGAGTTTCGTTTAGAATAATGCGAAATCATTATGAATGAATTCCGAATGAATGCTGAATGAGAACGGATTACACGTAATGAAAACTTTCACTGTGGATCACTCGATACTTCATGGGTTTTCTCAACTACTATCTTGTACAGTGCATAATGCAATGCCTTGTACTTTTAACGGCAATGCTTCGTTTGCTGCACGATTACACACTGATCCGTGCTCACAAATCTCCATAATTTCAGATGCCTTGACGAAGAAACTCCAACTCCCTCGTCATGTAGGCTGTGTTCAGCTATCCTACCCTGGGGACATGCATATGAGGCACACCCTAGGAAGGACTTCGTAACTGTGACGTCACAGATCGATCCGAACATTAGCGTTAAGAGTAGCGCTCTCATTGCTCAATAAGACACCACCTATCGAATTCTGAATGACCTGACTTAAGAGACTTAGTTCCAGCTGATGACTACACGACTGAGATTGACCCATCTGACATCCTGTTAGAAGCAGATGTCTACTCGTTCATCATCCTGAAAGGATTAAGAAAAGGAGGAGCAGATACCCCGATAGCTCAGAAAACGATGTTTGGCTGGATTCTAACCGGCCAAATTCCAGCACCAGATTACAGGTTGGCTCCAATAGCAATCTCACATGATTGTTGCCTTGCAACAAATCTGTTCTCAGGATGCTATCACCGTGCTTACAACACGGTGGGCGGAAATTTTATATGGTACTCCAGCGTCAGTGCTGACAGTTTCGTCGTTATACGAGGCGAGCGGAATTTTCTGGATCGGACATTAAATCTCACGCCTGTGAGTTTAGTGTTTGAAAGACACACTCTCGACACACGAGAGACATTTCTGTGTCATTTTCGGAAGACTCTTGTGTATCCATTGTCAAAGTTTCTACTCAAGTTCAGATATTCGTAGTCACGCAAATTCATAAAGAACAGGTTTATCGTCAATGTATCTTATCATTTTCTTCCAGTCCACTAAGCTAAGTTATTTGCAAAGCTATCCGAAGCATAGTTGTTTAAAGAACAAAAATCATATCGTTTTACTGTTCAGAATATTTTTGAAGATGAGACAAAACCCTTCCGTTCTGTGTCCAAACTAGGAGCTTAAACTTAACATGAGCTTCTAATTACTTGTTCGACAACCCTAACATCAAAAATAATACCTGAGAAACTTTTGTAATCAAAAAGTGTCTCACAGGTTTATAAGCTACAGCCTGCATCGTCTTTTAAGCAAGCACCCAATGCGACTCAGGAAAAGTTGAAGTTTCTGGACCGTGTCCGAATTGTCAAAATAAGCTCTCAAGTAAATGCGTCCGCCGAAGAATGAAGAGAGATAGGCACAAAGTCGAAGAAACTTGATTTCTTCTAATCCTACGGTGGAAGCATGTACTCAAGAACTTACTTCATCAATTTGGACACGGCCCTAATTCCGACACAGGACGAGATACGTTTCTTCTTACCTTCAAAAATATTGCGAACACTAGAACATGATCAAAGCTCTGCAAGGTTTAAGACACACATTTCCATTATGACACTCGTGCTTGGCCCTCGAATTTCGACACATATTTTGAAACTGATATTCATTTTCCAGGCTACCTTAAAATAAAAAAGTGGAATACGTTCTTTCACATAGGGACAGAATTCAAGTAATTATGTAAGTTTACGGTCATACCTTAAGTAGGCCATAAGCTTACAAGCAGCCTAGAATTTACAGTTCTGTATGAAAAATGTATTTATTTTTTCATAAAAAACTTTATCAGGAGGGCAGATATTCCACTCCATTTGAGGTATTTTATCCATAAAATCTTTTCTCAGATTACGTAACTCATACATATTCTTCAAATTTAGAAATTCTACCATACGTCTTATTTCTAGAATCTTGTATGCAACTATTATCAGTTTATTAAGTTTGAATAATTTTGGCTTCACTTTACCGGAAATTGTGAAAATACGTTCAAACCAATGTTGCCTAAGCAGTTGCATGCCACTTCTTTCAAGATAGTCTCAGAGTGTTGCACAAGAGATGTTATTGGTTTACATACAATCTTCCAAAACAGCAGACTATTTAGATCATTTACTTTAGTTGCTGCTAGTCGTTCTGCGATGACTTCTATGACACGACATGCGTGTAGAGCAATTTGAGGCTCTAACTCTTGTGTCGCTGTGACCAGTTTCGTTGCTACTGTTTCGAGATGAAAAAAAACAAGACTTTCAGCATTGGAAGTAAGCACTCCAAGTAATTTGAAGGATTGTAATCGCACTGGTGCACTTACTGTCTAAAATAATGTATTTTATGAATTACATGTTAAATACTGAATATGCCCATTATTCAGTTCAGAAAAAATTTTATCTTACCTCGTTTGAAATATTTTCTAAACAAATGTCAAGTAATGGACTCATTGATTCGTCTTTTATATTTTTAATATCAGGACCCTGTACATTGTTATGTCCATTTATACCTTGAAAATTAAATTCCTCTTCGCCGTCGCCACAGCTTATCAAACTGTTGATTGGCTGTAGTGATTCAAAGTTATCGTCAGCATTGGAGGCCATTCCAATAATATCCAAAATTTCTGATGTGATTGGTTCCGATGAAGCCAGAGCTTCAAAAACTCCAAGTGCCGCAACTCTTACAGTAGGATCTATATGAAGAATTGTGAAGTTATCTTATTTACATGTATGAAAACTATAATTAATATGATAATGAGCAATGTTATTTTGATCGAAGGGCGGGTGAAATACTTGTGTTCATTTGCTGTGCTCAGCGGAATCTTTCAACAAAATTCCTGCCCAAAATAATAATTATTGTAATAAATCGCATAACACTAAAAATATCCGACAACTACATAACTGTAAAAGTAAAACTATTTTGTGTAGAAAATGTACTAATAAACGCTTTATTACGAGGCGTCACGTTACAGGGACGATTACGGTACGGGAATTGATTAATCAAAAGCTAAGTAATGTATTCGCAATCTATTTCAAATGTAACCTTTTTCTGTTTCTCGGTATTGTTTTATAACGCGGATAACAGCACATTCCAATAGACATTAAAACAAATGTATAAAATTACTGAATTTTATGAATTTTGAAATTTTAATGTAAATTTACGATAAATGTGAAAGAATAATTACATTTACTCTGTTGGTTAATAACATTATTTCGATGTATTCATCAAATTTAGCAAGCAGCATTGTAAAATTTATAAGAATGAAAACAGCCTTGGATTAGAAATTCCTCGAGCCAACAATGAATCTCAGTACCAAACATAAAATTTAAGACAACTAAGACGAAAACAAAGACAAAAATAGATACGCGAAGAAAAATTCAAATAATAGAATCGAAAAAAAACATAAGAAGATAGAGAAACAATAATCAAGCGAAAAATGTACAACAATATCAGAAGAAGTGACAATTCTTAACGACATCTCATGTGACAGCAACCGTGAAGCAACATGATTGCAAGAAGATTTTATATTAGAGACATACAATATATATTTTTCTTCGGATAGAATATATCGTCTGAAGGATTAAAGAATGAACGAGTAAAATGTACATCTATGTGGAAAAATTTAAAAAAAAAAGAAATTATGACGAAAACGGCATCGAACATATGAAATTGATATAAGGAGGAAACTAAAACAATGAAACAGTACTATATTTAAGTAATTTAATCATATATATTTTAGTTAAGCATAGAAATTTTGCAAGCGAACGTCTTTCAATACGAAAACTCTCAAAGATACCGAAAGTCACGAAGAAATAATGCCGTGCCGAACACCAGAGAACGAAAGAAGATATGAATTATAAGCTACATATAATATAAATATTATATATTGTGTAACATATATTGGGAATATATTAGGTAAAATGATAAAAGGATGCAAGCTATGCAGTTCTTGGCTGACTCCAAATCAACATACCAATTTTCTAAATGTATCACAAAGTGAAACAGATTAGAAAAACCCCGATTTTCTGAATGTCAACTTGGCAATCGATTTTTGAATATTCTTTTTTCCGAACTACAGTTTTCAGTATATCGTCCCATCGACAACATCATCTATGACGAGAAATTTCTTATAAAACATATAAGAAATAAAAT
>JAUMHM010000005.1:54013028-54036231 GCA_032362435.1 Melikaiella ostensackeni
TTGAAATTTTTCCTCATAGACAGCCGCGGGACTTCGCCTGGAGAGAGGGCCATTCCAGAAAATGACACCCGCTCCCGGCGAAATCCCGCGATTACCGTGAGGTAGGTGGGGATGCTCTTCAGGCTACGAACCAGTGAAGGCTTCTTACCCCTGAAAGTACCGATGATCAGGAGGACCAACTTAACAGAATACTTTGGGTACAATTGTCGTAACTCCCTAATGAGGTTTTTATACCTCTCTTCCTTTTTTCTGTCCTTACCTTTGATATTGTTGTCTGGTGGTGCCGAAAATTTGATAACGAACAATGACAATGAGAGAGTTCACCCATCACCAGGCGGTGCTCGTGAAGAGTGAGCGAAATTCAAAGTCATAATTTTCCAAGTACAGTATTTGAATAAATTGACAAAAAAATGAGTGAAAAAAAATGAAACGTGGAGTGTAACTTAATGAAAACCTGATTTGCAAAATCGAAAAGCATTTTTGGAGGGATAGTAGAAGAATTTGGTAGACAGATAAGTCTTGACTCAAGATAGGTAAGGTAGGTTTTGACCGACGATGAAAACTACTTATCTACCAATTCCTCTTACTTACCCTTCAAAAATGCTTTTCGATTTTGCAAATTAGCCTTTCAAAGAGTTACAGTTCACTTTTCATATTTTTTCCACTCATTTTCTTCAAAAAGGTTACTAATTATGACTTTAAACTTCGCACTCTTTAATGCAAGTTCGCGAGCGCTGCCTCGTGATGGGTAAACTCTCATTGATTCTATTTCCCTGTGAGAGTTTGACGGATCGGTATAGCGGCCAATGCTTTAAGAGTTGCAGTTGATTATAAATCACTCTTAGTGCCGCAAGGTGCCTCTGTATTTTACGTTGTTCCCGCATGAGTCGGGTGCACGGCACGCTCTGCACCTATCGTCGGGAACGTCTTGGCCCAAAATGCGGCGACGGTATGCTAAGGTGTAAGGGACACCGTCTTGGCACGCGAAAATGAAACCCTCCGTGCACGACTTGAGTCCGGGTGGTTTAAAGAAAGCAAACGTCACTGCCATCGACATCGCCTGTTCCTTCACATTTCTTAATGGAAGATGCCGTGCATCCTCTCGTCAAGAAGCTTGTTAAAGAAGTTCTCCTCTGCTTTCTTTGCCTGAGCGTCCCTTTGCGCCCCATACTCAAGGTCTTCGCTCCCCATACTCAAGGTCTTCGCTCCCCATACTCAAGGTCTTCGCTCGGACAGTCAGCACCATATCAGAAGTTATTTATATCGCGACTCTCTGGGCGTATACTTTTGTAAGTGTGCCGGGTTCAGAGACTATATATGCGGTCCTGAGTGTTTACTCAATCGTTGCGTTAAATCCGGTTGAAACTAAATTTCAATAGCCTCCGCAACCTGGCCGACCAGACCCGAGGCTGGCCAGGTTACGCGATATGAGTGTATTATTTTCTTCACCCCTGATATTAAAGTCGGGGCAAAGCAACCTTCTCCGCTGCTTCGTACAAAACTACTTTTTTCTATTTCCCGGTAATTTCCAGAAGAGGGTGTCATCTATTCGCGACTATTTGCGCTTTACCCAGAATTATCCTTTTGTGAAGGAACTCGAGATTAAGCATTCCGCGACTACTTTGGCGGCGTGGAATGTAAAGTCGTAGAACGGATGACTTGAGGTGCAAGCTTTTGTTCAAGTGCAATGACCTTTCACAATAACTTTTCATGTAGCAAGTCCAGGGATCTGAGCTCGTCCGTCCACGTAACCACTCCAAATGAATAGAGTGGTACCAGGGCGGCATGCATGTTGATTGCAGACACTTTATTCTTCGCCGACAGTTCGTAAGACCAATTCTGTCAGGTAAGGGGCTTGTACCTGCATCGAAGAGCCTCCTTCACAGATTTCACATCCTGTAGCGGGACGCGTACTTTCTTGCCCAGTCTGTCTTTGTGCTGAGTTGGTGCATGCGCCTTTTGATCATAGGATCTACCGTTGGTTTTATTCTACGGTTTGCATCCGTCAAATCTCTAGCTGCATCGAACACAGCACAATTGATGGTCCAGAGGTCGGACTCTTATATCGAGGTACGCTATTCGGGGAAAGCTATGTGTCGTGTACCGCGTACCCTGTTACACTCCTAGGAAAAATCTTCACGAAGAGCGAATAGAGGGTCGCCACCAGTAGCGGAGCGATAAGAGCGGGCAGTACATGCAGTGGATAATTCCATCAGCTGTCAGCATATGCGTCAGTTCATTTTCAGTGTTTAGTGAGTTCATGCGAACCTGACTGTTTACGTTTCGAGGGAGCCAGTTTAGGACCAAGGCCAGTGCGAAGCAACTCCCAAAACTGTTCTTATATGGGAGCTCTAGTGTACCCTATTTGTATCGGATTGGACACAGTTGTGCTAGTCCATATTTAATGGATCAAAATTGTTGCGAAAATCAATTTTCTTATTCATAGTTCTCGATCAAGCAATTTATGAAAATATACTTTAATTTGTGAATTATGAATTATTAATTAGTTATTATAAATTAATTATTAATATAAATTTATATATATATATATAAAAAATATAAAATGTATATAATAAATTAATTATTATAAATTATTATAAATTAATTATTAATTAATTAATTAATTTTAATTAAAATTATAATTATTAATTAATTTATGAAAATATAGGGGTTCCTTTTGCATCCCAGTGGGAAGTCCTAAAAGGATTTTTGGCGCAGATTGATATAAACTGAGTTATTAACATTTCTTGCTTTTTTTAAAATTCGTTTTTTTTTTCAAAAATCTCGAAAACTATTGTAACAAAAATCTAAAAGTGATTTTCTTTTCGTTTTTCTCGAAAAATATTATTCTTAGAAAAAAAGTGTTAATATAAAAAATGCGTGTTTCAATGAGATCTACAACTTTTATATATAGCATTTTCATCTTAGGTCAGTACTTCTAGAAATTAAAAAAAAAATTTTATTAAACAAAAATTGTTAATAACTTAATTTAAATTGATCGGCGCCGAAAATCCTTTTGGGGCTTTTAACTGGGATGCAAAAGAAACCCCTAGACAAGTCAATGTTCTTGGGTGACTTTTTCGAATTTATACTCCAAAACAATGTATCGGATGGAACACATTTTCAAAAATAATTTTTCATATTAAAAAAATTTTAAGTATTTTTCCCACAAGTTTATTATGGTTGAATGATTCTGCTTACTTTCAGAAAGTTTTAATATCAAGAAAATCTCTTTTGCTTTAAACACAGCTTATAAGTATTTTTCGTATAGGATGGGACATCTAATACAACACAGATACAAAGTTGATTATATAAATACTCACCTAAGTAGTCAAGAAACAGAGTAGTTCGAAATCGAGTTCAGGGCACGATCTTTCAACTAAGAACTATGGAATAACAATACAACGTGTGTTTACGTTTGAGTAGCCTTTATAGAAATAGCTGTATTTCAGCTCGACGAAAGAGTCTGCCACCCGTCAGTTGCGTTGCGTGGGTTAAAACATATCAAGTATCAAAGCAAACTAAAAAATATATTCGGAGCTGAAAAAGTGAGCTTTTCTCTTACAATAAGAAATTATTAATTTCATTATTTCATCAATATTTTTTTATGGTGCCAGGTTATAAAAGAATGGTTGTACTTTTTTCAGTAAAGTTATATAAAAAATTGATCGTTCTAACAAATTTCAGTTTTTTAAAAATAAAAAATTGAAATAGAACAGTCGATGGGTTTCTTTGAAAATTTTTTAATGAAAATGCGTAATATATATATACTCATACTTGCGTCGCATCTTCGAGCGCATAAAGTTATGAAAAAAAAACTGTTTCCGTTAGAGATACTATTTAATGCCTAGTTCAATTTTTCTATATTGTCAGCGTTCTTATGTTTAACACAAATTTTTGGATTAAAAGCCTAAGTGCAAATTGTAGATTATTCCTTTCTCCTTACTGGGAGATAATCAGAGTTTTTTTTAATCCCATAAATTGCCTACTGAGATTTCATTAGATGACTATTAATTTGCCGAAACATTATTTACTAATGCTACCTATTATAAAAAATCGGCTTTTTTCAAAATATTGTTTATGGGTTGAAATGTTTATTTATTAAATTCTCATGTAAAATTATGTAAATATAACATTTTTAACAATTGTTTTTAATACCAAATTCAAATAGTAAAAATTGAAGAAAATTGTATTTTCAACTGTTGAAAATAGAAGAAAATTCGAAATGTAACTATTCAAAATTCAATTTTCAATTTCCTTTAATTTTTAATATTTGAATTTTCAGCAGCTGAAAATTCAAGAAAAAACTAATTTTATATTTTCAAAAAGTGTTAGAAGTGTTATTTTTACACAATTTTACATGGGAATTTAATAAATAAACATTTGAATCCATACAATTTTTTTTTTTTGAAAAGAGTCGATTTCTTCGAAAACGGGTCGCCATTTTTTTCTTGAATTTTCAACATTCAACAATTCACTTTTTTGGTGAAAGATTGATCATTTGAGTTGAATTTCTTCTTTTTGGTTTAAAAATTCATCTGTATTGGTTGAAAGTTCAACTGTTTTGTTCAAAATTCAACTCTCGGTTGAAAATTGATCTCCTTTGTTGAAAATTCATTTTTCGGTTGAAGATTTGTCATTTTAGTTGAAAATTCATCTTTTTTAGTTGAAAACTTAACGACTTGGTTAAAAATTCATGTATTTTGTTGAAAATTCGTCTTTTCTGGTAGGAAATTAATGTTCTTGGTTGATAACTTATCTTTCTTAGTTGAAAACTCAACTATTTGGTTGAAAATTTATGTATTTTGTTGTAAGTTCGTCCTTTGTGGTAGAAAAATGTTATATTTACATAATTTTACATGAGAATGTAATAAATAAACATTTCAGTTCATACATTTTTTCTTTCAAAAAGTTGATTTTTTCGAAAACGAGTTGCCATTGTCAAAAGAATAGCCATCCAATGGACTCTGAGTAGAGAATTTATGAGATTTAAGAAAAAATCGCAACTCTGATCTCCTTATTAGATGCAGTCTTCGGCGCAGTCATTTACATACAGAAAAGTACTCGTATGAAAGAAATTCAGTTTTAAAAACGTTCTTTTTTGGTTTAAAGTATTTTTTACATTATTTTTTATTTAAAAAACTAATTTTTGATTGATTTAAAGAGGTTACTTTTTAAGTACTTTTTTATTTATTTTTGAGGATACTTTTTTCTTCAGAAAGGTACTTTTTTTAGTTCCATAGAGCACTTTGAATCCTGTTATTTTTTTATAAATAATTCGAACAATAAAGTAAACATATAACACATGTTTCATTAGTAATTTTGCACGTAGAATACACTGGAGCGGTTACTTTTTGCATGAGGTTAATATTTATTAATTCGTTTATAACAAATTCCTAATAAATATTTTTGGAACTAACTTTTTATGCTAAAAATCATTGCGGGTGGCGCGCTGCGGATACAGGTACAAGTCAATTGTTTATTATTTTGTTATAACTAACTGGGACAAGAAAATGATCATGTGACACATGTTCGTGTAGTAATTTTGCATGTAGAATTGATTGGTGCTATTATTTTCAGCGTCTGATTAATATTTATTAATTTGTTTATGGGTATTTGTCAAATAGTTGGCAAACTTTAGCACCTACTGTGGCAATCACATTATTATTGAGAACTTAATATTTCATAGCAAAAATTAATCGTATCACATCTATAAATTTGAAATCCAAACGGGCACTTCTGGAAATAAGAAATAAGAATTAAATTTTTTCCTGAAATATGGGAAGTAGATTTAAGGTTAGGAGGTCGATGAAAAAGAGCACTAGATTTTAAAAAGTTCAAAAGCGAAAATTATAACGCGTGCAACAAAAATTTAGAGCAAAACGAAATATTCTATTATTTTAGATTTTTTTTTCGAATATAAGGTGATGTCATAAATTAAAAATCTAATAGTTCATATTATTTTTTTCCAATAATCTTGTTTTCGGTTCATCTGACCTACGTGCGTGCGCAGATTTAAATAGTCATACGCTGTCGTATGTACTGTACGGGAATGACGCGAGAAAAACGATGAAGCTTATCCTTTTTTAATATTTATGAAAAAATAACACATTCCAATCACAAATAGTCGCATATTTATGAGAGAAAACACCGCTGAGCAGGTAACGGAATGGTTTTTATATTTTTTTCCTACTGCGAAACTGGTTTTTAACATACCTTGTTCCCACCTGTGGTCATCATAAAAGAGAAGGTGAAAAACATTTAAAATATGTGCGAAATCTTGAGACTAAGCTGGAAATGACAGCCAGTGCACGAGGCGTTGAAGGCAAAAATTGTGTACCTAAAATTTGTATGGCAACAAATGAGGAAAACACTAAAAAAGAGATTAATTTCAAGCTTACGTAAATGAGGATTACAAGGGTTTGTAAAACAAAGAATTATTATTAACTTTGATTGTTTATGATGTAGCAAATTCCTTTTAAATGGGTAGAATAAAAATTATAATTGGAAATTTGTGCATGTTTATCATATAACCACATTTTTTATTTTTGAGTGAATACTCAGAACGAAAGTGTAGAATATAATGGTAAAAGTAAATGAAAGAGAGGGAAAAGTTGCTGTTTTGTTACCTGCGCAAACTCACAAATAAATGCATCACCAGAGTAAAAGTTTTATGGTTTTCCCGAGGGTTTTCCAGTTCAACTTTCATCTCTATTTCGTTTTTACTCCTGCGTATTTCAACATTTTGCGTTTATTTTTATTCCTGGTCGAGTGAGCACAGCGGAGTTGATCAGTTCCATAGCCACAAAGTGGGCAATTCGAACACGATTCGTTCATCCTCTATGATAACAAAAATCTACATTTGTACAATATACAGTTAATTAAGATTAACGGAACGTCCCTTTACAAAGCCGCGGAGCAGCAGTTGAGACCCTTGGTCTAGATCTTACGTCAGAAGTGAGGAAAGTGCATTACTGTAGCCGCATTTTACGTCAAGAAGTTCTCAGTGATAGGTGCAGAGTCTGTTCTGCACATTTTGACCACCTAGGGACACATACTATCCGAGTGTTGCACTTACGAGGGAATGACTTATGTCCACAAACACAATGCTGCTCTTAGAATGCCGATAGTTCCCGAAATATTACTGTTATATACTGTTCCCAAAATATTCGGTTAAAATTATTGTCCATGTGATCGGTGCTCTCGGAGGTGCGAAGCCATCACTGGTTCGTAATCATACCCGTGTGCGAGGGACATGTCGGGGCACTTTCGAGATGGATGCAGAGAGCTCTTATTCTTGAGACGCTTCGTGTTTTCAAGACACACGAGGGTTTCACTGGCCCGCCATTGTGATTCCGTCGCACTCGGTGGCCACCGATCTCACGGTCGTAAGGCGTGGCCATAGGTGTAATTTACCTCTGTTATATTGTTCTCTTAATTTTAATTATGCCAGAGCTAAAAAAAATTCTCTTTAAAGGGTCAAATGCTCTCAAAATTATGTATAAAGTGAGCCCAGAATGAAGCCAGTTTGTCTATTTTTAAAGTAGATATTGCAAAAATAGTGTACATTTCAATGTTATCTTAAATTTTCAGTAACTTCCGTAATAATCAATATTTTTCAATGTTCTTGGGCTTATTTTAAAGCTATTTTTCTACAGTATAGCAACAGCTTATGAGCATAAATCTAAAAAAATTTCCTATCACAGTGCAAGAAATTAAATTTGTAGCAAAAAAGTTGGACAAATTTCAATATTCTTTGTGGTAAAAATAATATTTTTGTAAGTATATAAAACGTGTAACCAGGAAGTTTCTGTGAAAATTTCTTCAAAAAATATATTTATTCAATTTTTATTTTTATTTGCCTACAGATAAGTTGTTTTTAGCATTTTCCAACTTTTTTGTCACAAATTTAAGTTTTTGCACTGTAATAGGAAATTTTTTTAGATTTATGCTCATAAGCTGTTGCGATACTGTGGAAAAATAGCTGTAAAATGAGCCCGAGTGCATTGAAAAATATTTATTATTACGAAACTTATTGAACATTTAAGAAAACATTAAAATTTACACTTTTTTGCAATATCTACTTAAAAAATAGACAAACTGGCTTCATCCTGGACTCACTTCATATATAATTTTGAGAGCATTTGACCCTTTAAAGAGAAAATTTTTCAGCTCTGACATAATTAAAATTAAGAGAACTTAGTCAGTCATCAAAAAAGAGGTGGTCGGAAATTTTTGCACGGCAGTGTACATTCGTTTTTTGCTCTGTGTACGCACTGTTGATTTTTTTTTGCAATTTATCTGCACTATTTAGGAGGGTGAAAATAACAACAAGGAATGTTGCTAAACCAACTCAGTCGGACAATTTATTAGAACAAAATATTTCCCAACGTTTCGAGAATCCACTATTCTCCTCATGAGTGGTATCTGTTATCAAAGTTATAATTGAAAGCTAAATAATAATATGGTTAAGTAAAATCATAATTGGTTAAAAATTATGTATTATCCGCACTCGTTTTTGCCATATATCTTGACTGTATTGGTCAGGTTTTGATGATTTTGATCTGTAAAATAAGATGAGACCACAAACCCATCTGAATTTCAATTGCGATTGCCATTGTACTGCTTCCTCGTGAATATATATCCAATGAATTTGTTTCCACATACAGAGAACATTACGATTTTTTATGAAACCTCCCTCTCAGAAAACTGTTCACCATTGAAAGATTACTTATCCAGATTCTTCTTTTAATTTCATCAAGAGTAAATTCAATAGGAATGTTTTTTCTATAATTAGACCAAAATAGCTGAACCGTTCTGATGGCGGTTCATCCTTTTTCATGATACACACATGGTGCTGAGTAATTTAGTGTATCATATTTTGATGTTGTGGTTTTGACCAGACATACACTAGAGCTCCCATATAAGCCCCTCCGGTTTAAGAATTCCTAAAACTGCTGGCCCGTGCAGTTTCTCAGCTCGCGGGGCGAGAGACGGTGTTTAAACAAGCGTGAAACACCAGCAGCGTATAGACAAAGGCGCAGTGCACGGGTGCTCACGTTTGTACTCACGTTCGGAGATAGCGTAATATTAGGAAATGGTTCACACGTCCCTGACTGTTTACGTTTCGAAATATTTAAATAATGATTTATTCAAATATTGATTTCATAAGTTGTGAAAAAATGTCTCTGTACCTCTGCTTATAAATTCAATACTTAAATAAATCATTATTTAAATATTGATATGAGACCAGTAGACAAATAACACTAACATCATATATAATTAATTTACTTCACCCTTTATAAATCGTAGTCATTGTAGACACAATAATTCATTGTCCTCTTTAATTAATTTGACTTGTAATATTGTTGTGGTTTATGCATTACAGATACGTATTAGAAGGGTACAATGCACTTTCGTGGCTAGCAGTGGATGCGAACACAAAGGATAGACTTTCCTGCTTGCCAGTTCACGTTCAGGCGCTCATGAAACTTTACCACACAGCGGCAGCTCTCGTTTGACCAACATTGGCTCCTGACGTAGCGCAGTCTGCGCACTTTTCTCATGCACTTATTATTGTTCCATCACTTGGGGCTTTACGAGAGCAACTTATTCCATATGACCCACCTTTACCGTCACTGTCGTTTCGGCAATAGAAACTGGATAATTTGTTGATGGACGTTTATAATGGTGGGTCCTCACTGAGGCCTAAGACTAGTACGTATCGACGATACGTAGACGTATTGATGTCTCCCAATGCGTTCGGTGACGTCAGAACGTCTTAGTACCGAAAGTGCGTTCTGATCTTAGGTCTTATTGTGGAAGAAGCCTAAATCCCATCGCATCATTACGGTACCTTCCCTACATTAATGCAGTTTTAATCCAAGGTCTTATTATTCGGGCTACTGTGTCAACGAAGATGGCGCGTGCAGCGAAAAGCGTTAAGGATGCATCGATCAAAACTCAGTTCTGTGCACATTTCTTATCAATTTAGGCAGCTTAGGTTTACATTTTCCGTTTATAATACATTGAACGTAGAATACGTCTACAAATAATGGTGAATGTGAGAAATGGAGTGAAAAAAAAAGGAAGAGTTTATTAGATAGAATGACTAGGAATTGGATGGAACCGAACGCGCGCGCGTGTGTGTGTCTGTGTGGATTTTATACTAATCTCTTTTGCCAGAGATAGTTGAATTGAACGGCAGTTTATGTATCCAAAATTTTTTTTATTTGTACATTGGATTTTGTACAGTTTTTATTATTAATAGCGATTGAATTGATGTAATGATATTATGTTGGTTTTAATTTTTCACAAATATAAAGCAGAGGCAGTCTTTTTTTAAAATAAATTCATTCATATGCTTCGTACAAGCCCCTGGTGATAATTTTTTGTATGACTATTATTTACTACACGCGTTATTGGGTTTTTGTTATCTCGTTTCTCAGACCCACAACGCTACCTTCTCCATGCTGTTAAACAAATTTGATTAAAATGCAGTAATATCTACGTTATAGAATAAAATATTGTTTCTAAATAATTTATGATGTGAGATGTCACCGAGATTAGGTAATTACATATTTTAGGGACTGAAAAAAGAGATATCACATGAAAAGCAATAAGAGAGTAAGGCACGTCTGATTATAGCCACAATGGCCAAGTGCGTCAGTCGCATAGTACAAAGATGACTTGTACATAGAAACCTTAAAGCCCAATTGGTTAATTTACTCACACCAACACTCACTCTGTATCTATAGTATTTATTACTTGGGTAGTACTTCATTATTGGGATTATTGCTATTATTATATTAATATTACGAAATATACTTTTACGTGTATATAATTACATACCACGCCCTGCATTCAAATCTTATCTGTTTCCTTAAGTTTCCATCGAATCGTATGATTGATTAATTTATTAGATAATATTTGCACTACTTGTTAAATGTATATCTATATAAGTGTGTGTGATGTTAAAAGGTTGTATGTTTTTGGTCACATAATTCCGCTTATCACTGAATTTTCCGATTTTACTTTTAATTTACGAGTTGCTTGTTAACGAATTTAATTTATACGCGGTTCAAGTCAGGGAGAAAACATTAGACCTCCTTAGAACCAGCGACATATAGAAATGGACAGCTGACTCAGTGGAGAAAATGCGAATCACAATTAGAAACAGACATGTTGTCCTTCATGCTCTCCTTTCTCTCTCTGTCAAAGCTGGTCCATTGAGATCATCGAATTTGATCGATAAATGAACTTCTCCACCAATCATCTTCGAGCAGAAAGAGATAGGTTGCTCTCCACACTCTTCTTTCGCTTTATAATTGCGATTTGCATTTCCCTCACTGAGTCAGATTAGAAATGGAGTATGAGGGCACAGTCCCATGAAGGTAGGTTAGAGTAGAATAATGGAATAGTTTTGACCAATGAGTTGATTTCTCGAATTTGTGCAATCACTTCATTGGTGAAAACTATTCTACTAATCTACCTCCATGGGACTGCTCCCTGACCGTCAGATGGCCAAGTGCAAAAAGGGAAATTCGAGTTATTACACAAAAAATAGATGTAATATTGATAGTATATGTGATGTGGAACGAGAGAATCGGGCTAATGACACAAAAATCGGTTTTCGGGTTTTCATCGATTCTTATAGAAGAAGATATGCCTGATCGATTGGCGTTATGCAAAAAATTCTATCTCTAATCAGTAAGTCTGTATCAAAGCCGCAAGATAGGAGTGCATATTGCTCGGGACTCGCACTACTACAGCTTCAAGCGCTATGTCCGTGTGATCGGACGACTTCGGCTCTGCGTATACTAAATATAGGAAAAGTTCCCAATATACCCTTTACGTTCTTTGCATTCGTTTATTCCTGGATTCAAGTTGCGAATGATTGTTGCCGCAATTACCATTTACTTTTGTGACGGTTAATAACGTTCATTTAATCTATTTTTGAAAATTGTGTACTGAAATTTTTTAACTAATCTTTGATGAATTTATAAATTAACAAAAATAATAAAATTTTTGTTACATTTATATTTGTCCTTTTGTTATATTTATAGTCGTCCTGAATAATTCTATTTCTCTCAGTGCAAGATCGACCAAAAAAATAATTTTTGCGTTTCGTCATTTCATGCTTCAAAGTTTCTGAATTCTTACAATTCGAGTAAATGGAAAAACGTTGAGTTTTCAGGAAATGGAATCTGTGATCGAATTTAACAATTTATCGTGTTTTGGTGTCAAATAAACCTTCTGCACTTCTATGAAAATTGTTCTAGCGTTGGGATTTGGAACTATTCTAGGAACTAATTTAGGATTAAAAACAGAAGGAAAGTATATTTCCGGGTATGTCGTCAGGTATTGAAACAAAAACAACTTCTTAGAAGCGATCGATGATCTTAGAAAATGCATTAGCTTGCATAACAACGACATTTTTAGTCATAAAAAATCATTTCTTCAGTCTCTTCTCATCAGTCGAACCGAACGTGCGTGTCTTTAATATTCAAAAAAACAGTTTTTCCGCGGATTTTGCAATAAAGTCGCTTTTAATTACGTGAAATCATTTCAATAATGGAATTAGACGAAGAACTCAGTTGCGTTGAGGCTGCGTATTTTTCCACAAACAAAGACACAGATTTTTTAATCAGTGATACCGAAAGTGACGGAGACGATTCTAGTGATGAAATAAATGACTCTGCACACAGCAAGTTTGAAATACGTAGTGATGTTCCGACCCCGTCCTGCGACACATCAAAACATGGCGAATCAATTAATATTGGCGTGGAAAAAACTCGAGAAGATGAAATGGACGAAGAAAATTTTCGAACCATGTTTCACCGTGATGCGAAACCTTGTTGCAAACTGGAATGCAATATGAAAATACCAGAGACTGTAGTGCGACCGTTTCGGGAATCATTTATGGAGATGTCCAAGGAAGAGCAAGACTTGGTCATCATAGGTCATTTGGAAGTTTTCAAAGAAAAAATCAGTTTGGATACATGTTACCGGGAGCAATATTCTAAGAAACGTGGAGAAAGATCAAGCATAGAAAAATCGCGGAGTAATATTCGGTTCACGTTCCTCGCTTTGCCAATTTGTCGCAAAATGTATTTGTTTATTCACAATATTGGCAAGTCTCGTTTTCAATCACTGTGTCGTCATTTTGAAACTAATGGTTTAACACCTAGAGAACATGGCTTAAAAAATCGGAAATCCAACCGGAAAAACATCATTAATGACGAAGTGAAGCAGGCGGTGATTAATTTCATCACATCGTACGCCAAAAAACACGCTATTTCTTTGCCCGGACGGATGCCGAATTTTTATCATTTTCGTGTTTTGAAATTGCCTTCTTCCGATTCAATGACTTCCGTGCATCAAATTTACTTGAAATCAGTTCAAGAAAATTTCAAAATCAAAAATCGTTCGTTCCGGAAATTGTGGCAAAAGCATGTCCCTTACATCACAACCATGCGCCCCGCAACCGATTTGTGTGATACCTGCCGAGAAAATTCTATTGCTGTAAAAAAACTGCTAACGCTAATGATGAAGAGAAGGAGGAAAAATTAACATTAGCAATGGCTCATCTCGAACATGCGAAAGCTCAAAGAAGTTACTACCAAACGTGGTGTAAGAATGAAGGTACATTTGAAAGAGAATTTTTCTTTGTTCTATGAAATAATCAATTCTTGTGATTTTGATGTATTTTCATTCGATCTGTTTATATCCACAGATACTGAATGTAAAGTTCTTTCATTTGACTTTGCTCAGAACGTGAGTTACCCCAGTAACCCCCTTCAGGTTGGATCAGCTTACTTCAAATCTGCTCGGAAATGCTCTGTTTTTGGTATCAATAATGAACGCACTCGTATTCAGACAAATTATCTTATTGATGAAGCTGATAACGTGGGAAAAGGACCAAACTGTACCGTTAGTTTGTTGCATCATTATTTAGAAAATTGTAGTCCCTGCGATACACTCGTTTTATTTGCCGATAATTGTGTCGCGCAGAATAAAAATAATATCATGATAGACTACTTACAATGGCGCGTAAAAAAAGGGAAAAACAAACGAATCTAATTAAATTTCTTGCTAACTGGTCATACCAAGTTTTCACCTGACAGAATGTTCGGTCTGTTCAAAATGACTTTTTCTAAATCTTCCATTGACAATTTTGAAGATATTCTTAAGTGCGTGACAAAATCCTCTCCTAATGGCTTGAACCAGGCTGTATCAGCAGCTGATGTTACTTGGTTCACGTGGGATTCGTTTTTTAAAAAAAGTTTTAAGCCTCTGACTGGGATAACAAAGTTTCATCACTTTATTTTTGATTCACAAGGGGTGAAATGTAAAGTTTTTGCTAATAGTGAGACAACTCAGCTATTTAATTTGGTTCAAAATGAAAATTTTTTAGAATCACTGCCACCACTTCTCAAACCCGAAGGTTTATCATTGACCAGGCAGTGGTATTTGTACAATCAAATAAGACATTTGTGTAATGATTCATCGAAAGCAGATGATGTGGCACCAAAACCAAAGGTCGCTTTAGGCGGGAGGGGGGGAGAAAAGTTCTCGAAAAAGAAAAAAAGTAGACGAGTAATTATTATAGTTCAATGATTGTTGTACAGAAAGTGCGTCATTTACATGTATTTTAACAAAAGCAATAACTTACAAATAATAAAATGTTTTTTTAAAAACAAATTATTTACGAAAAAAATTCCGTTAGACTAATATTCATTGATTTGTATTCAATAAAGAAATTTCATTAACCATGAAAGCTTTGTACATTTTTTTTCACGTACTTAAAAAAATTTAATATAAGCGTTAAAAAGCAAAATTTACGTAGGGTATTTGAAGAGACTTTCGAATTAAACTCGAAATTATGAGTTTGAGCTATTGAAAATGATTATCAAATGATCGACGTTTTGAAAAGGTCAGAGAAAAAAAGAGATTGTCTATCATCTTCTTCTGGCCGAACGTTGCCGAAAGCACACGCATTTTGACGCGAGAGTGTAGTGGTAGGCGTGTCCCTTGCAACTTGTTTCCTCGTCCTTTCACTTTAAATTGCTCTCCCCGAAAAAATAGTTTTGTGTCGTTAGCCCGATTCTCTCGTTCCACATCACATATATAGTAACCTCAATGTTATATGTAATGGTGATATAAGGTTAACTAACGGGTGATTTGATGAAATTAACTCAGTCATAGATAAAATCTCTTATAATTAAATGATGAGGGAACTACACAAGAAGGAGAACCAAGCTTAATTTGCAATTTGACATTTATTGATAATATCCTATACTAGCTATTTTATATTAAGTAATCCTATGTCCCTAAATTATAATCGCTATTGCAAATTAATTTATTTTTGGTACATAAGTTTTTCTTTTATTTAAGATTTTAATTTCTAAATAAGCTCTTCACAAAATATTCAACTAAGAAAACACTATATAACCTCAAAACTTCGCTCTTTAAAAATTAATGTCAGAAATTCTAATTGTACAAACTACACCCTATAGGTCGCTAACAATTCTTGTCTCTATATTGCGTAATCAAAAATCCTCACGTTATAAAAAGGGTAAAATACTCTTACACAAATTGATCCCTATGCTAGGAAACAGTTATTAAGTTTAAATTCTAAGCTTCAAAATAAAATGCTAGATAAAACACGCAAATTTATTCTATTGAACCTTCATGTTCGTTAAACCCTATATCAATTATTCATATAATGAACTAATTATCCTTCTCAATAAGGAATCGCAAAATAAAATCCACAATGTCTTATGACTTGCCCACGCTTGGGATTTCGCTATCTTAATCTGAGTCGTTGCTCTTTAGAAACACTAGAAATTGTCTTTTTAACACTTTTCTGCACTCTGAGATTCACGGTATAAATTCGAGTCTCTGCTCTTTGAAAACACTGAATAATACACTTCAATTTACACTACGAAAATCGTATAACGAAATCGCACTATATTCAATATAATTTCTTTATTCAGCAATAGCTGTCACTATAAGAGTCCTTTGCTCTGTTAAATTTCACTGTATTTCTATCTACGAGTCTTTTGCTCGAAAAGTGAAGGCATCTAAAGCCGATGGGTCAGTAGACGTGATCTTTGGAAAGATATCGCTCTTTAAATTCTGTTTCGAACTGTTTAGGGCTGAGTCGAGGCTCAGGTATACCGGTCCACACTGAACCATTTTCTTTTATCCTGACGTAGGGATCCTTAAATGCCAGAAATGGGCCTTCTAACAGAAACCATAATTCTCCGTCTCGACAAGAGTTGGGAGTAGACCAGTGATCGGCAAACTTTTTGCTCACTTTTCAGGTATTGTCAGATTCGACCCGGCCTAATTTTTTCTACTACTCTTCGGTCTATTCACGGACCTCAGTTTGGGTGAGCTTGGGGTCTTTTTCCATAAGCAGGTATGAGTGGGAAAATTTAAAAATTCATAATTTCGCAACTAGCGATTTAAAAATAATATATCTGGACTCTACGAATTTTTCCGATTCTAATAACATATTGTTCGTCTATGAAAGTTAAAAATTTGAAGGAGCTTAATTCAGAAAACTTCAGCTCAATACTCATTTCAATATTTATAACTTCTCAAATTTTCAACCTTTATAAGCCCTGGAAGTAGGCCACAGACCCTGAAAGTAGGTTACAGGGTAGCCAGGGTAGCGTACCCTACCCTGGCCAATGGCGTGCCGACCACTGGAATAGACTCTGCTCTTCTCTTAAGAGATTTATGGTGCTTTATTGCAGCTCAGCATCGGCTACATAAAATGATTATCATAAGTTAAGGGATCCTACGTACCAGTTAATTGGATTATAGTATTCATAAATAATTCTTTGAAAGCCTTTCGCAAATATTGTGGGATTTTGACCCCAGGTGATCGCACCTGTTTTTTCTGTTATTACTTTATTTGTAAAGGGCTCAATGGCCAGAGACACAATAGACAATATAAATGCACAAAATCCTAGTGTCAATTACCGCCCTCTTATTCTCTTAACCAGATTATCGAGTGGACTCGAGTCTGATTATAAATAATAAAGGGAATAACTGCCACTTTTATTTTGCTAGGGCTATTCTGTGGACCAGTGTACGAGGTGGACCTCGCTCTGCTCGAGAATGAGCCAATCAAATAAAATTCACTGAACACAAATTCAAAATATTCACAATACACAATATTAATATTCAATCTTTATTTATTTGTCACTCTGGACTCGCTGAAATATAAGCATCAAATGGGGCGTCACTACACTTCACATTAATTGTCCAAGGATCGCTTGTTGAAATGAAATACTTTTCCAACCCAGTACATAGAGTGGACCTTGCTCTGAATTCAAAATATCGCACTTCGTTTAGAAAGATTTGATAACAAGACTCGGAAATCTCCTTATAATGTTATTAATACCCTCCCTCAAGATTGAAGAATTTTATGGAAACAGGGGACGAGGTTGACCTTGCTCTAATCCCAAGGACACCTCCATGAACCTTGCCCTTTGATGGGAAGTTCGAGACTGTCGCTCCGCAGCGACGACTGGGACCTCCTTTGCTTCTGTCACAGTTCAGCCTCCCACTACTCAAAGATCTTTTCAGTGGGAGACGCTGGCGTTTGCGCAATCTTACCTAATCCTGTCTGTGGGCAACGCTTTTTATATATTTTCTTATATGTTCAGCACTTTGCCTACAGACAGGCCCTTTAGTGTAACGCGAAGGTTACATTTGCCCCCCTTTGAAATTTGAACGATAGAAAAAATAATTTGAGAAGGTTTTTAAATCGTGCCAAATTATAAAAATTTAATCGTTAAAACTTCAAATCGCTATGTATACCTAGTCCTTGAAAAGCGGCAGTTCCAGTGGGGATTTCTCCAAGGATTCTTCTCCTTCGTCTCCATCCTGGTGTTATTGGCCAATCCTGGGAGGGTGACCACTGGCTGTATTGCTCTAACAATTTTCAGCTTTCCATAGACGTCAACGTCCACGTGGAGTGTCGATTTGGGATTGGCTTTCCAGCAGTTAGTTGTGGTGGTGAGTGCCGCAGTATCGTCTCTTTCTCCAACAAGTTAGCCTCGTCGCTGGCAGGTATAAATCCGTGCTCGCTCTCATTTTTAGGGCCAGGCATGGCCACGTCGTCGTTACGGCCTGGCGCCGTAGCAAGGACACTTATTCTTTGCGGGATACTGGTCGTGCCTCTGCGGATGTTGTTTTCTTTGGACGATCCTTCCGCATTCCGCTTTCACTTCTTGTCTATCCGGGGTCCTTTTCGTTTCCATGGGAGGTTCACGGGTTTTTCTTCCCGGGCAGTTAGTTATATCCCTCAAAAGGTCCTCTAATAGCGCGTCTTGTCGGGTACGACGGGTGCCGTAAATTCCTCCATTTAGTTGTCGGCTACTCTCTCCTTCTCCCAAGTTACTTGTTGTTTCTTGTTTGATATTCTCTGCCTCTATTCATGCTTCGTGCTTTGGTAAGATTATGCTAATAGACTGCAGTTGACGTTTCAACAAAATCTCCTCGGCTATGTTGTCGTTTGCCGTTGTTTGACGTTGGTCTTCTTTCGCACTGCGACGTTTCGATGAGCGTTCAAGAGCTCGTAGCCACAGACGGCGTCAGGCATTTCCGAAGTGTACTTCTAAAGTGACGCGCCCACGTTTCGCAGCTTTCTCTTGGACCGTTCAAATGTAATTCCTTTTCTTCTTTTGTTTATGTTTCGCAGCTGTCGTTCTCGGTCCGTTCGGTTGATTATTTTCGCACCGTGTAAATAGGTCCGAAATTTCTGCAGAGCCCAAACGATGGCAAGAAGCTCTCTTTCCGTTGTAAAATACGTTATCCCGGGCCCCCCTTAGGGTGCTACTAGCAAGTGTGATAATTTCCTATTTATTGTCTTTGTCTAGCTGATAAAGCACTGCGTTTAACGCATAATTACTCTCGTCAGTCTCTAAATAGTACGCCTTTTTGAGGTCAGGAAAATATAATAAAATAGCTTCACTGAAAAGTCTTTTTACTCTTTCAAAACTATTTTGAGCATTTTAATCTCAAATTCATTTTGCCCCTTTCTTATCAATTTCAAAAGTGGTACTCTTTCATCGGCATGTTGACCACTAAATTTTGATTAAAAATTTATCATGCCAAGAAATCCTAGAAATTGCTTAACATTTTTGGGTGCGGGGAACTCATAAATACTCTGAATTCTCTCAGAGTCTGGTTTATCCTTTTGGTAGTCAGGATGAACCCTAAGAACTTCGTTTCTTCTCTAAAGAAGTGTGATTTGGCCAAATTCAGAGTTGAATTACAGTCCCATAATCGATGTAGTAATTTATCCAGATGTTGCAGATGTTGTTCATGGCTCTCTGGTGTAATGAGCGTGTCATCCACGAAGGTGATGATATGGTCGCCCATACCCTGCAGTGCGTGGTCGAGTCCTCTCACTAACGCTGCCGTGCTGGTTTTCAGTCCGAATGGAACCACTTTAAACTTGTAGCTCCTGCCTCGGTACTGAAAAGCAGTATATTTTCTTGAGCCGGGATGCAAGGGGACTTGCCAAAAACTGCTCGTCGTTTCGAGGTTTGAAATTATGTTGATTCCCTTGCACTTTTGGAAGAGTATTTCAGCGGTATCTGCGCACTCCCAGTCCTCTATTAAGATTTCATTTAATTTCCGGGCATCGAGACATAAACGTACTGAGTCATCTTTTTTTATGACCGGTACAAGAGGATTTATATATGGGCTTCTTGATCGTTGAATCATGCCCGCGTCTAACATCCGCTGAATTTCGTTTTCCACCTTTTCTCGGTGGGCCATTGGGATGAGATAGCTTCGTCCCGCAAAGGGTTGTCCTTCCTTCACATGCAAGATATGCTGATAGGATGTTAGGAGTTCGGGTTCTCTTCGAAATACTTCCCTGTATTTCCATAGTATTTCAGCGAGTTTACCCTTTATTTCCAAGTTCAGATTTGGATTTTCTGAGACCTTATCTTCTATCTCTTGTTGTGTAATTTCCAAGGGAAGGATCTCCTCTTCTTTGAGACTCTCATTATGTTCGAGGGTTGAATCTTTTGCTGTCTTTTCGGGTTGACATTCGATGGAGTTTAAATGGTGCTCTCCCTTTTCCTACGATGAATTGCCATCTGGCACGATTCTTATGGTGGGCTCTCCATTCAGGTATGGAAAAGTTAAAGTCAGAGTTTCGAGATCAATCTTGGCTCGGTGCTGGTCTAGCACGTCTATGTCTATAATACAGGCACGCGACAGCCTAGGTACGACCAGCAAAGGTACCTGAATGACTTGATTTGGGAGCTGGACGTCGGCGTAAATTTGTTTGCTTAGCCGAGTCGCTTTGCCCCCCAGGGGTCCGACGACTGCTACACCTGTCAAAGGAAGGCTGGGGTATCGCTGGAAGCGCTCTTCATTGGAATTCAAAAATTCCTCTGAGATACAGGTGATTTCAACACCTATATCCATTAGGGCTTTTGTTAGTATGCCACCTATCAGTAAATTTATGGATTAACATTTTGGTCTTTGTGGAAATTCTTTCTGAGGAGTTTCTTCAAGTAATTTGTCACGCTTGCTAGTTAGCATGTGCGTGACGAATGTGGCTGGTGGCGTTATACCAATTTCGGGTTGGGGTGCCGCGTCGATTTTGATTTAGTGTACCACGTCGACTTTGATTTGGGGTGCTACATTAATTATGGTTTTTGACGTGATATTAATTTCGGTTTGAGGTGCCACGTCGACTTTGATTTGGGGAACCACATTAATTGTGGTTTGTGGTTCTTTGTTCACTGTGATTTGAGGTGCTAGGTCGGTTGTTGTTGGTGGTGTTTTGTCTCGTATAATTTGGGTCGGCACGTCAATTCTATTTTGTGGTGCCACGTCAACAATTTTTTCATTTGCCTTTACTGACGTGGCTCTATGACGTTTCCCGTGTCCTCTGGTGGCTCCTTCGTGAAATCCTCTCCACGTTTCTGTTCCACCTCCATATTTTGTACTTTGAAAGGCGTTGGTGTTTGCGGCTGCCTCCAAGAATTTCCTCGCCATTGGCCTCGTTATCCACCCGCAGCTTGGCCTTATTTGGGGCCTTGCGGCGCACCATTCTTGTTATAGCCACTGCCGTTTGGTTGCTGCTGCCAATTACTGCCTTGTTGTACGTTGGTTCGTTGTCCATAGCCCCCCCTGCTAGAGGATCTCCAGGAACTTCGGCTGTTGTTAATGTTGTTGTCATTGGGGTAATTATTTTCGGATCTATTATTTTTCCTTGTTTTCCATTTTTCTTGTTCTGGGTATCCAGTGTTCGTTGCTCCTATATGATCGAAGTCTTTCAGGAGTTCGATCAGGTCTTAACACTTTTTGATACCCCTCCCGATGATTGCATATTTAATTTCATCGGAGAAATGCCGTGCAAGTTTCTTTATTATCTCACTTTCTTCTAGTCCGTGAGTTAGTTTTTTTACATGCGCGAATATTTTAAGGGCATATTCTACACGTGATTCGTCCTTTTCTTGCTCGTACCTTCCGAACTCGAGCTTTTTCTTGATTTCATGCTGCACCTGTTCACTCCAGTACTTATGTCTAAATTTGTGTAGGTACGAGTCCAGGTCATATACATCCTGTTTGACCACTTGCCACCAGTATTCTGGTGGGCCTGATAATGAGCTTTCGATCAAATATCCTGTATCGCAGGCTCGTGGGCGAACGGATTTCCAATATTGTTCCATCTGCCTGAGATATTTCATGGGGTTCCGTTCCTCATTAAATAACAGCAGTATGTACTTAATATGCAGTAATTGTACCGCAGAGGGTGTGTTGTCTCGATTCTCCACCTGTTGTGTGGTTAGGCGTTATGCCATTCTTGACTGGGCTGTTTCCAGTCGGTCGAGCTGTGCTTGCATCCTGCAACCAGGTTCTTCTAAATTTTGGGTCAGACAAGTGGTCGTTTCTATTGACCTGCCTACACCAGTCTCTATTATCGTTATTTTTCTCCGCACCTCTCTTTCTCTGAGGGCTTCCTGTTTCTCTCTGTATTTTCTGTCCTCTTCTCTCAAACGTTGAGAGACTTTTTCCATTTCTAGTAGCCTTCGGTTAATCTCCTCGAGCCATCCTCCAGGGGATATCAACTCACTGTCTGTGTTGGTAGAGGGTTTCTGATGGCTCTCCAAGTCTATATTGACAATGGTAGAGTTGAGATCCTCTTGGGCTTCCATCTCGGGACTGGTTCTTTTGGAGGCTCTTGTCGATCTTGTCTTTGCTTTCATGATTTTTCGATATAAATTAAATTATTTCTAAGCACGATAGTTCGCGCGTCCTATAGATTTCGCACTCCTTTATTAAAATTCTCTGAGATGCGTTAATGTTTATCTTTAGACGCGACACTCTTGAAGTCGTAATGGGTTTCTAGAATCCTGCATTTTTGTCGAGGATAAAATAGTTTAAGAGTTCCTTAAGTCTCACTACCACAACACTTTTTAATTTATAAAGTTTTTTAAAACTAGACGATTGTCTCTGATTAAGGAGAGTTTTTGCTAACACTAGTTCGATTTTTCTCTATTCACTGTGCACTTTTGCATTCTCGCTATTAATTTTTAAGATTCTTCCTTTTCCTTTAGGTAATCAATGAAACCTTGTATACCTTCGAGAATGTTCTTTTAGCTAGTAGGTGGTGGGAGGTATACACGTTTGAAACTCTTATCACCTTTAAAAATGCACTAATAGCATTTTTCGTATCCATTTTTACTCGAAATTTAAATGGAGCTTAATTCCACTCATTCTTGTGCCCCACGTTGTTGGCGCCATTTGTAACCTTAATGTTATATGATATGGTGATATAAGGTTAACTAACGGGTGATGTAATGAAATCAACCCAGTAATAGATGGAATTTCTTATAACTAAATGATGAGGGAACTTCACAAGAAGGAGAACCAAGCTTAATTTGCAATTTGACATTTATTCATAATGCCCTATACTGGCTATTTTACATTAAGTGATCCTATGTCCCTAAATGTCCCAAAATGAAATCTACAATGTCTTATAACTTGCCCACGCTTGAGATTTCGCTATCTTAATCTGAGTCTTTGCTCCTTAGAAACACTAGAGATTGTCTTTTTAATACTTTTCTGCACTCTGGGATTCACGGTATAAATTCGAGTCTCTGCTCTTTGAAAACACTGAATAATACACTTCAATTTACACTACGAAAATCGT
>JAUMHM010000005.1:54063441-54085023 GCA_032362435.1 Melikaiella ostensackeni
GCGCTCTCGCCTGTTCTTTCCCTTCTCCTCTAAAATCAGCGCTTTCGCTCTTAGGTCCCTTTCTTCGGAGCGCGTCAAATATAGATTCCATACATAAATCCCTTAGATTTCCCTTTTCCTTTTACATAAAATCTAAAATGCGATGAAAAAATGTGGCTAATAACATTTTCCTTTAAAAAAAGTGACTAAAAGTGACTTAAGTGACTATGTGGCAGCCCTGATCATTAGAATTATCTTTCCACAGCAACTGTCGACGACACTAAATATTTCTTCTAAATATAATCACAATTTAAATGACAGACACTCACAAAAATTTAACGATCGGTACGTTTTAGTCCAAAAATTTAAAGCGGGAAGTAAATGGAGGCTTGGGCGGCCTGCGTGTAAGACAGTCAAGATAGAAGTAAAGATATATTAAATTTTCTGACAAAGTAGAAAGTCTATTCTAGATAGAGGCTTGCAGTAAAAGCTGTTTTATTTCTTCAAAGAAGACCAATTCTCAAAGGCAAATTTTTGCAAACTACAATTATTTAGAACAGACTTTCTTCTTTTTCAATAAATTTGATATAGCTTTACACCTATTTCAATTATTTTACAGTTCGAGTGAAGAGAAAGTAATTTATTTTTAAAAAACTTGAAGTGGAATAAAATTCAATACAAACGTGTTAGATTTCCCCGACCCTGCCCAGGCCTGCTACAGAACGTCAGGTTCGCGCCCTACGCTGTTTTAAAAAAAAATGCAAAAAACGCTTATTTTCTCAAAAACCTGACACAATAGAAAAATTTCGGATTGAGATTCAGCGACCAAAAATCTACAGGAAACACCTACTTCTCGTCCCGGTACAGTTAATAATTTTTTTTGTGGGTCTGTATTGTGTAAAGCATCATATTAGATATATATTAGCTGGAATGCATTTAGTATACCTACTTTTACAATTTGGAAATTGTCACTACTACAAAGCTTCCTCTACGTCTACGAGGAAGCGAGAATTAGGATGAACATGGAGAAGAGGGGGAAAAAAGCATATAGTCTCTGCGCATTCGACAACTAGTAGAAATTGAATTCATACTATACCTCATAAGTGGTGGAAAGTTCGCGAAAGAAAGTTTTGACTTTCTTGATGACACATTCGCTGTCCGGTGCCACAACGACGTAAGCCACATCTCTTGGTCCAGCATAGGGTTCTAATAAGAGTTTTTCCCAGTAACTGAGGGCATAGGGTGAGAGCGACAGCCAATCTCTGTCATAACCAACAACCAATGCAGGTATTGGTTGAGGTTCACAGCGATCATCAGCTCCCCTCCCAGCCAAGCGATGGAATTGTCGCCAAGTGAGTGGTCCTGCAACAGTATATGGAGCCTCCCACATACGCGTAGTGCACTTCTTTTGTACCGCCTCTTGTAAAAGAGGTTGAAGCGTTCTCATCATTCGAACAATATCTCCGCTACACTCTGGTCCTTTTGCTCTGAGAAATGCCCACTGGTGTACACAGTTGACGCGATTCATTCGTTCGTTCTGAGTAACATCAACTTTTCCTTGATCTAAAGCCGCCAAAGATACTTCGTTTCCGTCATTGAATTCTAAAGTGTTAACTGCAGATGATAATGATGGATAGCTTTTTGTCATGGCATAAATTCGTGCTGCCCTATACAAACTACTAGCTGAGCTTTGAACTATTAAACATTGTTCTCTTAATAGATCTAAAATATCGGGTGGCATTGAATCTAGAGTTTCCGGTAGTTTATTGCTATTGCTATTGCAAGAAAGAGATGAAAGAGAGCCTTTCTTTTTCTCTGCAGGATCCTCAGCGATTCCCGTAATTTCCATCTCATCTTCATAAAAAAGTCCTGCTCTGTGAGCCAAACGTCGATTAACCACTGCACTAAACCCACAGCTGCAACGAATTTGATCCTCTTCCTGAAAAAGAGAACTGCTAGCTCCCCAGGAACTGGCCAAATATACACCCGCGTCGGCACCTTTGATATTGCCCACAACTTTAGGACTAGCATTACAGACGCACAAACTGCAGCTATCGAAATTATGGTCTCGGAAGATATTGAGGGCCGTATCACCGAGCAGAATGTTGACCACTAGAGAATTCGATTCTGGCATACGTGTGGGACCTGGAGTATCAGCTTCGATACTATTTGGATTTTTGTTCAGATAAGAGGACGTAGTGGATGTAGCTGGACTCGGTTGATCATAAGGTGGCGGAGGCTGTCTTCCAGGCATGGTAGTGGATCGATAAGGAGCACCTGTTCCTACAGGCGCTGGACTTGGTGGACAAAGCAATTGTTGTACTGAACTAGGTCTAGTCGGTGGTACAGTTTTCTCCGAAATGTTTGAAGCTGAATTATTGCACTGCCAAGAGGGTCTGTACACGCAGTGCGCTGGCAATGAAATGGGTGGCAGAGATTGGCTTGGTAAATTTGTAAGAGGAGCGTATTTCGAAGAACCAACAAGTTTACAAATTGTAGAAGGCTTGAAAACATAGGACCAATCTTCGATTGGTTCTTCGGCGGGAGATCCCATATTGGGGTATATATCTGGAAGATGCCTGAAGGATCGTTGAGGTGCAGAAAGTTCAGTCTGATCCATGGGCGGGTCATTCAGCTGGGAGGGTGAAGCGACAGGATTATGTTCGAGCGATGGTGGAGTAGGAAACATTTTAGACAGTTCTTCAGGTCTTAGTGCACCTACACTTCGACTGTTGTGCTTGCTCATTCCGTCCAATCTTGATTCCTCGTGCAATCCACCAGATTTGTTGGATCCTGGCGGTGTTTGTACTTGGAGATGATTTAAATTCTAAAAACATAAAATAATATCAAATAATCTTATGATTGAACAATAATTAATTTGCTTCTCTGCCTGTGCAAGCATATCTACACCCCTTTAGATCAGCGATGTACACGGATAGTTCCCTGACTCGCTTTTCTTACTCTTCTTTCCGCACGCTCGTTTGCTCTCTACCGAAGGCAGTAAGAGAGGGGATTGACGAGTGACAGACTTTTGCACTTTGCACTATCCGTGACATCCCTGCTTTAGATTATTCGCAAGCAATAAGCAATGACAATGCCCTTACAATGAGGTCCCTGAGCGTTCTTGAACATTTTCACACGCAGACGCGAGGGTTAAATGATGTTCAATGTGAACTTGTGTATCATCACATGGGCCCAGTTTGTTCATCGTTGATTCCGAAATATTCGCGTTATTTTGGTTCAAGGTTAAAAGTTGGCTGATTCGGGTTTCCACAGGTTTCCATGACTTTGCTAACTTTGCGACTCCTCAAATAAAAAGTGGAAGTAATTTTAGTTTTGAAGACTTTGACGTGCCAATTCGAGTTTGTTGAAATGCCGTTTGCGGGACTTACAATTCTGAAAACGATCTGAATGAACAAACTAGACCTTTTTCGTATGAATATGTACACAAAATACGAGTACACTCAAAGTTGTAAATTTTTTTTTTTAATGCCGTCCCTACTAATTGCTCATTTTAATTTCAAAATGACTACAGATTTCTGACAGATTAAAAAAATGTATTTAGAGGACCCGCCAGCCCGTTTTTGCGAATAAAATGTTGATTTTATTCAAAAAACCCCTATTAATGGATTCTTTTAGATTACATCCATGCATTAAGGTAAACGTCCCAATAATCGTGACCTCTGTCCCAGTAACCGTAGACGTCAATATTCTTACTTTTTACATAATTTGCATTTATTCCGATTCCATTTGATACTATAAAGTTTTTAAAATAAATGGGTTTTATCGTTAAATGTTACTTTTGACATATTTTTTAATAACGTATCAAATTATAACCAAGTTTCACGATCACTGAGACCGTCAAGATTACTGGGACATTTACCTTAAATTGCGTTCAGGGATAAATTGAAAGATTCTGTGAAAATTCAAATATATATTTATACAAAATGAGAATGAATTTCAGGGAAATATATCACTCAGATTTTTTTTTTCCAGTTAGGAAATTCCTCTCTGTGCTTTTGCAAAACTTGCAGCAGATATTGCTTTTTGTTTCTACAATCATTATTTAATTGTTAATACAACTGTTTTCTGAAGAAAAACAAGAACGAATATTGGAACAAAAAAAACCAATCAAATAGAAAAATTCAGAAAAAAAGGCCCTCGGGCTCTATTCCTGGATAAGCACGTTCTTTCCACTTTTTCTGAATAGGCACGATATTGCGCTAACCCCACGATTTCTAGTTGCAATATTAATTCTATGATTAATTCGAAATTGTGGTCCCTGAAAAGGCACACTCATCAGACTTTGAATATCATTTATTGACAGCACTTATTTAATTAAATAGTATTTAATAACTTACGTAAGTACATAATTCTTATTGTTAGCGTCTTTTTTTCTTTGGTTTGACGACGCATTTTGTGTTGAGGTCTATTAGATCAAATGGAAGAATTGATTTGAATTTATTACGAAATTATATTCACTGTGAACTCGTTTCGATATGGAACCACATCACCTTCAGGTCGTCTATTATTTGAAACCTCACAAGAACTCCAATGAATTTATTCTTGAACTATAATAAATTTAATATTAACCTCCAAAAGAAAATGACAACTCAATTTTCAACAAAGCCGACTAGCCAAAAGCAGCTTATAAAGTAACAAATGTAATATTCGACACGCGCAAAACTTAACAAAATGCTCTTAATTTAACAAATTGTCATTTTAATATAAGTCCTACACTTCTGTCACGTCATCACACTCTAAAATTAATACACTGGAATCTTGCGTGATTTTAAATAACAGACGTCCTGAAGATGATGCGTTTCCATATCGAAACGTACGGATAATAAATATAATTTCATAAGAAATTCAGATCAATTTATTCATCTGACTTAACAGACCTCGACAAAAAATATATGAAAACACCAGGGTCAAACAAACACTGAAAATTATTTATTTGAATAAGTTATCAAGCACTAATTTAAATAAAATAAAATAGAAATAAGTATTTTAATAAAATGTTGGCAAGGTGTTTTCCAGGGTGGAAATTTTTCTGTTAATTCTTTCAAAAATCAGGAGTCATTTTGAGACCAAAAGGAATAATTTGTAGAAGAGCCAGTGTTAAAAATGTCCTTTTAGCGACATACGTGTCGTTTATTTTAAAACACACGGTACTTCTATTCTAGCTATCAGCAATAGGTATGGTTGAGCAAACTGTTTTTCGGCTAGTGTTCTTTTGATATTCAAACTTATTGTGCAATTATCATCCTTTTTTATTTTTGTGGTGTACAAGTATTTTAAGCAATAATTGAAGCATTCCATTAACCCCTTGTTAAAAAAAATTACTTTCAATTTTTTAAGATGCACCCCAAATTATGCTACATAAAAAGTAATTAGGAAAGTCTACTTTAACAATTTCATAAATTGGATATGTCCACCAAAAAAGGGTCCAATTTTTCGGTATGAAATTGTGCACGTAGTCATATGCCCGAATAAATTCGTCACATCAAAAAAATCGAACCCTGTCATCTTGGAATTTGAAACTCGAAAAATAGGATTTCGAGGATGTCGTACAGAAAGGATTGCTAGTGCCATAAGCGCATGCGGTATCTTTTTTCTTCAAACACAAATTGAACTCACTTCAGGTTGTATTGAGTACGTAGAAATATTAGCAATAGATTAAGCATCATTGGGTTAACTCGAAGGGATAACAGCTCATGAAGTCAGATATACATATTTACTCAAGCCATTGTTGAAAATTTTCAATTAAAAATTTAATTAACTTTTCGTGAAAATTTCAAACCAACATCTTTTTCATGAAAGATTACAACGCTATTTGCTGTAAAACTTGTGAGGGGCGAGTATTTTTTTCAGTACTCGACTGGGCCGATTGGTCGTTCCGAAGAGCTTAGTAATACCAACAAAACAACATAAAAACTTATTATTGTCAATGGAATGTGATGTTATCACGGTCTTTCAAAAGTGATATTTCTTATTGAGAAGAATTAGGTTCTTTTTGCCAATTTTATTTCAGAAACTTATTCATAATAAGTATAAATATACATTATTTATGTTTTCTTCATTTTTCTTTATCCAATATAAGTAGATGTAATTCTTGCAACGTAAGTAAAAATGTTCGTTTAGTCACGATTTTTATAGGCTGGATCAATAGCCAAAAGTTTTTCCCGACTATTATTAATTAATTTCTCTTGAAATTACAACTGAAAAAAATTCTTGCATCAGTGATATTTTTATCCTTTACTTTATCATGTGAAGTTCTACTTCAATGTTCTAGTCCCCAGCCGATACAATATAGACGTAAGAAGTTACAAAAAATGTCGGAAAGGTAATAGTCAGATAATTATAATATGGCCTTAACCAAAGAAAACTGATTTTGATAGTTTTTTTTTTCGTAATCTGAAACCGTAAGAGCAAAATATGAAATTGACTCTATTTGAAAAAAAACGTGGTCACAGGTAAAAAAACCGTGTGTTAAGGTATTATCAGGATGAAATAATTTTTTTATGAATTTTTTCAAATCGGGAATGCAGATTCACTAAAGTGCTATCTACTGGTCTGTACAATTAGAAAGCGGTTGACTTTACCAAAGTTGAGACAGCTGAAATTGAAATTAGCACCTCATGAACGCACAAGCCCTATCCCAGGGTATCGAAAATACCACAAAGTTTACCTTAGTGGCTAAAATTTTCTCAAGATTTAAAAAAAAAACTGAAAAAAAATATAAAAGAACACAACACAGGGGTTCTGTGAAAATTTCAGAATTTGTTGCACGTATAGCTCTTTGTATGAATTTATCCTGATAATACCTTAACCCTTTTAAGGAACCTGTGCAAAATATATGCGAACTAACAGAACTACCGAAGTTGGCTGAAATGAAAGTTTGGAACTTGTCCTTTGAAGCTGAAACGCCAAAAATCTGAATTATAATCTTGGCATACTCGAAACAGCTTTTTTATAACTAGAAGCGCGTGCCAATTCGAGAACATACTTTCTGCTCTGTGCGCGCTGTTCTATCGGTTCTCCAATTTACCTCTTATTAATCAGAGTGCTTTTTTTATGTAAGTACATATACTGGTTATTCATCATTCATCATATAAATGATATGATAAAAACAATATAATATGTAGGTGAAATGGTTATGACCACGTAGATTAGGGTGATTTATAAAAAAACTTGATTATTAATGTGCACGCTAGCCTAGGAAATTAAAAAAATAAAATAAAAATCGGATATATGATTTTGAGGTCTCCTATTAGAGTTTTGTCTTTTGTATTACATTTTTATACATGCATATTGTACAATTACTTCTTTTATTAGGATCACTGTATGTGATAATAATTACAATTTAATGATAATAATTATTATCATTAGTTAATAATTTTATTAATTACAAAATTAAATTCGAATAATAAATTCAAAATAATTAATTATTAATAATTATAATTATAATTACAATAATTATATCCATGACGTGCCTATTGTCGATTACGAAAATGAAATTCTTCCTATTTTTACTATTTTGGCATTTACACTTAATTTTTATGCTTCAAAGGCTTAATAGACTTATTTAATGCCTAAGAAAAAAACATATTAAAGGTTTAGGTTGAAAGAAATCAACTGTTCACTCGGTAATTCGGTAATTAGTTTCTTTATCCTATTTTTTTTTGTACACTCAACTCTCGATTTAACGGTTCTCGATATACCGCATTCCTAGAATTTGCGCCGGCTGCATTTGAAGATGAAGGTGTCCAAGGGGCATATAGAGACGCGCTGTGAGCTCAGCGGAGGTCAGCAGTTCGGTAGCCACAAAGCGGGCACTTCAAACACTCGCGTGCATACTTAGCATTTATTTTTAAATACACGCGGAAGATTCTCTTTTCATTAATTAGTCTTCATTATTAAAAAAGGTTCATCCTTCATGATAACAAAAATCTACATTTGTATAAAATTAATAAAAAACAAAAAAAATACTATTATGTATTCCCACTGGAAATGGTTCATACGGTCCTAACTGTTTACATCATAGAAATTCTTGGAAGAGCCTCGCGGTCATCGCAGGCCATACCCGAGACCAGCGTTAAATGCAGAGTTGAGTGTATTTTGTTTTGTTTTAGATAAATGAAACTTATTAGGTGGGACACTATTACATCATCATTTTGATTTAAAAAGGTATTCATTCTTAGAAATAGCTGAGAGTGAAATGATTGTTAAGTTCCTGCGAGAAATTATTTTTGTAAGAGAGTATAAATACAGTTATTTGAATCAAAAAATGCCTAATTAAGCATGAATAATCGATACATTTTAACAATCCTATATTTTTAAGTCTTGCTGATTCTTATATAATATTTTGTGTAACGCAAGCATGATTTATGCGTCTTATCAACCTCTTTTTACATCGCAAGATAACCGTTCATACGACAGGAGGGGAGGACTGTACGATTATGAGCCTGTAATATTCCTAGAACTATTCTAGACTCATAATCGTACACCTCCATGCGCATTTGCTTTTGCGTCAGCCCAAAACTGTACTGTGCGCATACGCTGTCGTCCCGTGCACGATTATCGACGCGTCAGCCTAACGCAAAATAACGTCTTGTTATTGCAAACTCATGCTCGGTTGACAAGACTGAATTGGCCAGCCAGATATGCAATACTTATAGTATTAATCTTAATAGTTAATAGACCCTAAATATGATCCAAAGATGATAGATGGCTATGATTTAAATATGTGAAAAAATCAACTCGATTCGTGAGAGTTAAGGAGGCTTAAAAAAAGCATTCCTAAACATTTAAGGGTCCTCAATATTTAAAAAAAAAGCCAAACGGATAAATGAAAGCGAAAACAACCTATTAACTTTTTTTCTTTTCGGTTTCGGTTTCTATGATGAAAAGTCTACTGAAATCTGTGGTATAAGACTGATAGTTTGAATTTTTAACAAATTAATCAAAATCAACATAACTCTTCAAAAGACATAAATATGAATATAACCTCCAACGGACTAATGGAGACGAATTCAAGCGAATTAAGATTTTCAATTCGTTTGAATCTTGCTTTCTACTTCGCAAATTAAGAAGAATTGACCAGCCTTTGTCCGTATTAGTGAGACGAATTAAAGTATGACTTAAAGATATCACGAATTAAAACGAATTGGTAGACACTGAAATTAATTCGTATTGACGCATTAAAACGAATTCGGGCCCCTAAATTTTGTTGCCGAATTCGGGCTGATAGAAAATTTGAAAATTTAGTTACTTACAAATTTGAACAAACTGACACACTGCTCTAATTCGTGTATATCGCAAAATGAAATTTACTACGATTTGTGAGCTCCGGTATAGTGCCGTACGTTCATTTGATGACAAATGGCGACCAAATGAATCTTGGTTAATCGGTCAAGCAAATATAATTTCAATCGAAATATGAATTCAATCCATTGCCGTTTTAAACGGAGCAAATTGTCGAACCTCCACGTGGTCATGATATGACCACTATAAGGAATATATTTAATGTATCTACGCTGAAAGACAGGCGCGTCTAGACTAGTATTACATTTTTGTTTAAAATTGTTGGAGGAATAATAAACTGTCCAGAAATCCAGCAGAAAGTATCTGCATTTTTCAAGCCTAACTTAATTACTGAGCATTATACGCGTAGTAGAGAACAAATCTATCTGTCTTTATCTTCGGTTAATCAATTGTCACTATACATTATGTGTGGAAATCTCAATAAGTTATGTACGAGTCCGCAGTAGGAAATCGATATGTTCTCAATATCACTTGACACATTTTGTCATGCGGTACAAGAATTTGTGTCACAAACAGAAGCCTGATATAATACTACTGTAGACATGTACTGTGATTATACTAAGCACTGGAAAGTGTTTACACCTATTACATGTATATAACAACGTTGTAGCTCTGTACTCAATCTCCGACTATTGAGCTTAAATAAAGTGAAATAAAATGAAATGAAATCTGTTTTGTTTTGTTCGAAATTTTTTTCTAATTCAGACGAATAATTGATTCAAGTTGCCGGTGTTTCGATTGTATTTTTGGATTAGAATTATATTTGCTTGAACGATTAACCAAGATTAATTTGTTTAGCATTTGTCATTGATGAAACTAGGAATGTGCACAATTTTTAAGAACCCAAACCTGGCAGGTTGCGATTTTTTCGGATTGCGTCGGGCCGGGCCGAGTTTCGGTTTCGCAATCTGGCTCGAAAACCTAAACCTGCCAGAGTTCGATCGAAAAATTTCCAGTTATTTAGGGTAACTTTACCGGTAATATATGGTAACTTACCATACATTAACGAAAATTTCCGCAAACGTTTGAATGAGACTTTCGAGCCTGTTCGGGCTTTCGGGTTTCCGGATCGGGTTGCAAACCCGAAACACGAGATAAAACGTCCGGCACTGCTCCAGTAGTTAAATGGATCGAGTATGTATATTTTTTTCGAATATTTGTGCTTTTTTTATAAGGTATTCTCTGTAGATAAATGAATTGAGTATGTATATTTTTTTCGAATATTCGTGTTTTTCTGAGGGCATATTCCCTCAGAAAAACACGAATACATGCCGCCATTTTCGGTTCTCAGTGGGATGTTATACTTCAATCTATGCTTGAACAAATAGTACAATTTTTTTGTCGCCGAAGCAACTGGAGGCGAAAACACTTTACGTTTCAAGAAAAAAGACCGCACACATACATGAAGCTCTCTGTACAAAGAAAACACTTAAATTAATTTGCAATTGTGACTCCTTCAAGCTAGACTTGATGGAAAAATTATACTTTAGCCGATTTGAAAAATCTCAGAGTCTAAAATTCTAAACTTTTTGACAGTTGTCGTTATAAATTATTATCTTTTCTTAAAACTCATTTCTCTATTGCAGCTCTTATTAAGAATTGCCTATTGAAATTAAAAATATACAAAATTATACATATATACATATTGCTTCTCAAACAAGAATTAAGTATTATCAGATAGAGTTTTAAGTTACTTTCTATTTTTACAATTCTTTCCTTCTGCATCGATTTGTTTACGCGTACTTCAAACACATACATTTTTCTAAGAAATCTAATTGCGCACATTTTTTCTCATAAAAGAGTTGTAGCTTCTTTTATTTACGACCGCCCTCTGAAATAAAAACTTGTGGGATCCTTCACTTCGCAAATATAAGTTTGAAAGTCGGTAGTCGAACTGATTCTTTTTCTAAACAAACAGTATTAAATATTTTCTGAGGCATTTCGCAAATAGTAGATGATTATTTTATATTTGGTTGCTGGGTTGGAATGGTTTACTAAAAGGTAGAATGTTGAATTCGGTTAAAAAATTAATGTTGTGAAGTAAAATTAACAAAAAATTGTACGTTTTATTTACTTTTAAATGCAAAACTTAGGTTTAGCCCTATGACGCCTCAACGGAGAATTTAGAAACTTTCATGGGCCTTTACGAGGTTTCTATGGGTCTCTGGTCCCTAACCATAACTTACTTCGACTCTCTAGTAGTCAACTCCAGTTGGTAGTGAAAGCAAGTAGTGCCTATGTTGAGTGTATAATCAAAAAAAAAGAGTGAAAAAAAAATCATAATCCAGGGTTAAGGGACAAATATTTCTTGGGTCTTGCATTTTGTACTAGTGTAATGCCACTTGTCACAGTTAATGTTAATATTCGAAGGTACGAAACAAGTCCAGTAGCCGCAACCGAGCCCGCTGCAGAGCTCCAGTATCGCGGGTTTCCTATCCAACAGGAGTGACTTTCTGTTCGTCGCTTTTTTGCTAAGCTTAATGCATAATTTTTGTAACAAAATGGCCAACAAAAATAGAATCAACAAAAAATACCAACATATTCTTTGCCATATTGTACACGAAACGCCATATTGTATTGAATACGAAAAAAATATTGTATACAAACAAAAGTTTAATAAGACTTCACTGCGGATTTGGTTTAGTCATTCAACCATTAGAAATAGATGATTAATTACCTGTACTGAGCCCTGAACTCCCTTACTAGACACTGAGAGGAAAGCAATGCTGCGAGTTGCCTATGCAGTAGGGGAAATTTTTTGACAATCTTATTATCATGGTACTATAATTCATGAAGGATGCACGACTTGAAGGACTTGTGTGATATCGCATGATTGTAATAAACATATATTTTATTGCACTTTTATTTTATTTTTTTAAATTTCATTTTATTTATTGCATTGCAAACAAGGTATAAAACATAGAGCACTATACTTCCCCCTACTGCTGCAGATGCAGAAAGTAGGCAGTTTAAACTCTTGTGAAGTTTACAGTACTTTTCAACAGCTCATCTTCGGTTCGTTTCCGACTTGTCTTCAGCTCGCCTACAACCCCCCTTCGATTCATCTCTGATTTGTACAGGAAATTTCACACTCGTGTGGAACTTCCCACTTGTAGCATAATATACTCTTTTCGTGTCTTTGATTACGAGTCCCCTGTCAAAAATTCAACATTCAAAATGGCGGATCCAATATGGCAATCAAGAATGATAAATTTCGATGTACTTACATGAAAACTGGCAGTTAGAAGTATTCCAGGTCACTAATTATGGATTCGATGTAAAAAATTAAAAATTAACATGGCGGAGATAATATGGCGACGAAAATAGATAAATTTTAGTTGATTTGCATGAAAACAGCCACTTTAGGGTTTCTAAGTTCGTTGAGTTCGAGTTCGATGTCAAACATTCAAAATTGATTAATTTCGTTCGCCATATTGGTCCTGCCTTTCTGAGTTTCAAATTTGTTGACATCTAATTCGTAATTGATGATCTCGAAAACTCCTAATAACCAGTTTTCATGTAAGTACACGGAAAAGACCCCGCACGTTCTTTATGGAAGTATGGTTTTGGTTAAATTGGCTCAATTTGATATATTTTGTAGTTCTATAACATATTTCAAATTGGCCCAATTCAACTAAAACCCAATTTCCATACTATCTGGAGAAACTTCTAGAATCTTACAACAATTAAATAGAAACAAAGATTCTCTACCCTTTAGCACGCGGATTCCTTTGGTCAAGAGTCTGTTCTATATTTAACCTGCCCAAGAGCGTACACATCACCCAATATCGATAGAGGGCTGGGCATTTAGAGATAGCAAACAGAAGACGGTATTTAATAGGCAATTTTCTCTATCGTTTACTCAAAAACAGGGCTACACAGTACTTGCTTATTTTCCTTAATTTTTTTAGACGAGAAAGACCCCATGCAATCCAAACCTTACGAAAGAAAACCGATTTTTAAAATACCCTTTCACAGAACATATAAATTACAAAGGTCGTTTATAGTCACAGGTGCCAGAATATGGAAAAGAATTTCAATAGCAATAAGAAATGCGCCATCTACATAAGACTTTTAAAAGTTTTTCTATACCCTATTGAAAAAAATCCTCGGGGAAATCCGCGAGTATCAATTGACTGAATCATTGATTTCCTCAAGGAATCTGAAAATGCTCGCGGATGTTCTCGAGTAAATCCTGTCCGAAAAAAACATTAGGATTTTTTCAATAGGATAGTCATCTTCTCAACATAAACAATCGGATCCTAGAAATTAAAATCTGGTAGCCTATTTTTATAAAGTTCTCCTACCAATACTTAAGCTCGTTCCAGCAGTAAAAATCTTCATTTTTATCATTGACACTTCATATTCAGTCACTCTCTCCTTTTCTAAAGCAATAATAACATAGATTACAGTGAACTTCACCTCAGGCTCGTAAAACTGACAATTGGAAACAGCAGAACTGTGATACGCGATCTATAATTTTAATGCAGCCAAAATCTGAACTTGCGCAACTACGAGTCGTCTCCATATAGGCCCTCGAATGATTTTCAAGTGAAATTGATAATAAGTACAAAAACCATGATGTTTTGCAGTGCTCGGTCTGTGGACGTAGATAAAACTTGTAATATAACGCCTCTAAATGGAATCCCAAAGTGAATATAACTATGAGTCGACTATACATAGGCTCCCGAATATTTTTTAAACAATAGATGTAAGTGTACTTTAAGTGCACTAGGCCAGGAAACAACACATTGGGTTGTTTTACTGATATGCATTGGGTCAACAAAATTACATAATGTAACAGCTAGGGCTTGGGAGAAACATAAAAATGAAAACTAAGTTAAAGACGTTTTGTTAGAAATGTCTCAGGCCGGAGCATTTTGTAAAAGCTTGCAAGGGCACAAGGTGTAAGAAATGTTAAAACAAACAGCACAACGAGTGCCTCGTCGACTTAAGAATCCAAGACTGTCACTTCGTGTTGTATTAACGTCAAAGGTGATGGAGTTTCGTCAACAGCAGCGGTGCTAATTGCAAATTCTAACAAATAATTAAAATCAGCTCATATGTTTTTAAATAATGACTCTCAGAAGTGTCTCATTTCTGAACAAAGTTTCGTGTGGCAGCCGAAACAATTCAAAATGACTTTTACGCTGATAATTTTGTCACCAGTGCTAACACAATAGAAGAGGCCAAATCACTCACAAAACAAACATTCCAGGTTTTGACAACAGGGGGCTAAATCTCAGAAATCGGGTATTAAATGAACCTCGTGTAAGCGAAGACATGGGAGATGCCGATTAATCTGAAAAACTGTCAGAAACAGTCGATACTATGGGGATTTCTTGGAACTTTATTCCCGCGCATTGACCTCATTTTTGTGAAATTTGGGAAGCTGGAGTGAGGTCCACCAAACATCACCTGGAGCGTGTCTATGGTAATAATGTCTTAACCTATGAAGAGTTGTACACTTCATTAGTTCAAGTAGAGGGGTTGTTAAAATCCCGCCCCCTAACCCCTCTCTCTCTCTTCCGATCCTACTGATCTGTCTCCATTGACTCCTGCTCATTTTTTTAAAGGACGGCCACTCAACCGTATTGCGTATCTAGAATTGACGCACGTACCAGCGAATCGACATTTCAGACGGCAAATAGTCCCGACGAGAGTACGTACCTTAGCTTCAACAACGAGTCAAATGGAAAAAAACATCTCTAGAGAACAAGAAGAATACTCTTTTTTTGTTCAAGAACAAAGATCTTCCTACATAGAGTTGAAAAGTGGGAAGAATTATTGAACTAAATTCTGGAAATAGTGGCATTTTTCGTGACGCTACCATCGAAAATCGTACAGGCTCATCACGATGATCAGTTGCAGATGCGTGTCATTTGCCTATCGACTAAGATTGTTTGTCAGTTATTCAAAGAAATTACTTCCTTCTGTCTCAGTTCAATTTTTATATAGTAATCGTTCGTCAGACCACACACTAAAGGCTCAGAATTGTGAAGTGAAGTCTTGTAAAGGGTAGCTTAGTACCTTTTAAATTTGTTTGTAAAGATTTAGTATGTTGTCTATCTAGATACGGAAAATTTGTAATCAAAGATCAGTTTATATTCTACGATCGCTATATTTCCATCTCTCATTCTTATTGAAAGTTGGATATGATAAGACGACAGGTTTGACTTAAATTTACCGCTCATGACACCTCTTATATTTTGAAACATGAGTCTTTATGTTCTATGGAAGCGCTTAGCGCCGTCCTGCCTTTTTCATGTATCTTTTAATATGGCGAATACATTGTTAAAATTAACCACTCACGTTTATCGTTCTCTTAAATTTTCTCTGTGAAACCCAGCTTAAGTACTGCTAATCAGTTTTATAGTTTTTGTGCCCATTAGGATCGCTGATTTATTAATGTTTGTAGACTGTAGCAGAGTCTAATCTCTTCACATCACGGAATTACAAAGACCGCTATTATGCAGTGGAAGTATCGGCTCAGTTAAGTAAAGTTTCTTAACACATAGATTAATGCGCGTTTCGGTCACATCGACTGTTTTAGTTCGATTCAAAGCAGCTTTCTAGAAAATTTTGCTTCAACTGAACTACACATCGGAGAGCTACGATTGTTGAATTTTGTTGAACGGTCGCTGAAATCAGCCGCGACAAGGAGTATTATTTGCGAAATGCCTTACAATTTTTTTTCAAAGAATAATTTCAGTAAGTCAACCATCTCTAAAACATTTATAAACAAGTCTGGGACCCTTCAAGTTTTACTTGTATTTGTACAATAACCTGTACACATACTTAAAGGAAAGGCGGGGTGGGGGGGGAACCACCCGGTGTTACTGTGTAAGGCTTGGGGGAGAGGGTGGGTTGAAAGTCGATGATACGGAACGTTTCAGTCAGAGAGGATTAGAGAGAGTGAAACATGATCGTATACGCAACAGTAGCGCACCAGCGGCTGTGGGAGGAACTATTCTGTTACACAGCCACACAAAAAAAAATCAAGAAATTTCACGGAGACCATTGCATTCCTATGTATTTTGAGGCGCTGATTCTGCATTTGATGTCAAAATAGCACCTCATCCGCTAAATTTTGGTCATAACCTCAAAAAACGTTACTTTCGAGTATATGATGGAAAAACTTGGTATCATTATGGGTTTCAAGCCGCTGAATTCAATAATGAAATCAGATCAGTTAGATCACTAAACAATTCGTAACATAACCTCAAAACAGAATTGTTTGAGCAGCAAATTGTAGGCCAGCATCGTATTTTCATGGATTTTGAGGCGCCGAACTGAGTTTTCAAGTCAGATCAGCATAATAACGAACAAATCTCAGACGAGTACTTCAAAAACATACCTCATTACAACGTTCTTTTCTTTGGAAAGTCTTCTTCTTAAAATATTTTTCGTAAGAAAACTTATTTCGTTGTTTGTAAACTATGCGTTCTGAGCCTCTTGTTTAATGATACATTTATAAATCCTCGGACACAGTTACGTAAACAATCTTGACCAATTTTTTTACTTTTGTACAAAATACGAAGTCCCAAAGTATCGGAAGAAAATAACTGAAAAAATTGGGTACATGTATGTAAAATACTTTAACGTTAAGGTTCCAAACCGAGATGAGAGCTGGGTTCCTCATATTATACTCGTATGTTCCGCTTGTCATGCAATGTTATACAAATGCGATGATAGTGGAAACGATGAAAGCTTGAAGGTTACTGTGCCAGCAATCTGGAAAAAACCTCAAAATGGAAACATTTGTTACTTCTGCATGAAAGATGCAAAGAAATCGGGAATATTCAACAAAAAATCTATTACTCATAATAGAGTCTCTTAGGTAATAGAACCCCAGATGAAAAAAACTGCAGACGTTTCAGTTGACGCTGGCACCTCTCATTTCAACACTAAAGAAACAAAAGCAGTGCAGAAACATGAGAAATGCACAAGCAGTAGTAGAGATTGTGATACTGAAAGTGAAGCAACCGATAGCGAATACACTCCATATGACACAAAAACAAGACGTTCAGAGACGTGGACATAAGAAGAATTAAATGACTTAATCATTATAAGAAAAAAAGTTTAGCCAAAAAGAACGTCGCTAGAACGAGGATTCGGAAACGTCATCAATTACCCATTAGTGGAGCCATCAAAAGTCCTCCTTCCACCTCTCCATATTAAGTTGGGTCTCATGAAAAAGGCGTAAAAGCATTATATAAAGAGGGGAGCATGGCTCGATTTAAAAAATGTTGTTGAACAAGCCCTGGTGAACGTTAAAAATCCAGATTGGAAAACAGAGGTTTCGAGAATGGTTGATAGTTTCAAAAAATTGAAGTGTTTAATGAGTTTGAAGTTACATTTCATGGATTCTCACGACGAATACTTCCCTGAAAACCTTGGGGACTACAGTGAAGAACAGGGTGCAAGAAAGTATGAAAAGAAAAATACCACTACGAAGATCTTTTGAATGCAAAACAGTGCGTTATAACAAAAAAAAATAGATGTCCTTTCATGCTGCCATAGAAGACTAACGCTAATTTGACTCACGGATCGGTATCAATGCCTCGAAATACATTATAATTTAATTTAGTCCTGAATAGTGCTTCTCAAACAATTTTGTTCTGAGGTTATGTTACGAACTTTTTAGTAATATAACTGATCTGATTTCATTATTGAATTCAGCGGCTTGAAATCCATAATGATACCATATTTTTCCATCATATACTCGAAAATAATGTTTTTTGAGAGGTTATGTCCAAAATTTACCGGACGAGGTGCTATTTTGACCTCAAATTCGAATTCAGCGCCTCAAAATACGTAGGAATACAATGGTCACCGAAAAAGTTTTTGACATTTCTTTTTGTGTAGCTGTGTTATTATTTGACACGCACCCAATTTTTGTATGTGTATTGGTGTATAGACAAAAAATTTAGTTCTTCGCCCAGGCGCAAAGAGCGCTAAAAGTCGTGTATGGAAAAATACATTGCGCACAAATGGAAGCTTCCACTCCCTAATACTCCCTGGGTTCAGTCTTAGATATTTTTATATAATTATCCCATATTAATTCAAACCCCAAATGCTAAATTTTAACATTACTTTCTATTTTGCATGAATATCGAAAAATTTTAAAAAAATTACCGTTACGTAACATACAAGTTACGTAATACTTAAACGGCCCACTTCCCAGCATCAACTTCAAATTACCACAAGTTAGCGATTCAGACCTTTTTTATGACAAAAAAAGGTGGAAAATTAAATTTAATTAATTTAAGACAGGCGTGTCAAAAAATAAAATAAAATACATTGTTTTCAATCTGAGGCCTTCCTAAAGTGACGAAATAATTCATTCAAAATATGGCATTTCACAATGAAAGATGCGACTGGCAGGCGAATATTGAGGTGGTTCTTATTTATACTTGGTGGAATTTTTTTAAAAATTTCTCTGCTCTCGCCCCCCAGTTTTGCTCGAATGCCCAAAAAAATTATCTCCAAATTTGAGCCAAATCGGTTAATATTTAGGGGTGGCGTAAAGACTATGAAGTTTCCCATTGATTTAACATGGAAAAAAGTCAGCTTTTCGTAAATCTAATATTTAAACGTAATGATATGTTACAAATAATTCTTTGTTTCAGTATATTGTTCGGAATTCGTCAGAGAATAAAAATCAATTATCCCCATTAGTGACAAATTTGAATTTTACAGAATAATGCGGTTTATTAATGTTTTTTGAATTTTTTTTCATAAATAATCACTTATCGGTAATTTGATAATACCCGGTCATTTTTAAACTAATTTTCAATTGTTTAAACAATTTTTATTTGTTCAAACATTTGTTATTTCAGGATAGTCGCGAAAGGAACGTTTTTGCTAGACGTTTTGAGTTCTCTAATCAATGATAACAATGAAATAATTTTTAAAAATAATTTTACAATTATATGAATAATACGTGTTTGTTCAAGTATATAGTTTATCCAGAAAAGGCAGGAGAAGCATTTTATCTCACCAAATTTCTGACAGATTTTAATATTTTTAAGTACTAATTTGTTTTCTAAGGATACTCGTAAATGTATAAACAAATTGAAATTGTTTGAAAAATTTAATTTATTTTACTGAGATTATGTAAAAACACATAAAATGAGCAGAATAAAATAATTTTTTTTAACAATTTCAATTTATTATAATATTTAAGGAAGAGTAATCTCATAAAACCAAGTAGCACCTAAAAATATTTCAATCTTTCGAAAAATGGCAAAGATCAAATATTTCTGAGCAATATAATAAAATACGGAATTATTTGTAACATATCATTGCGTTTGAATATTAGATTTACAAAAAGCTGACTTTTTTCCATATTAAATCAATCGGAAACTTCATGGTCTTTGCGCCACCCCTAATCATTAACCGCTTTTGTCTCAAATTTGAAGATCATTTTTTTGAGCATTCGAACAAAACTTGGGGGTGAAAGCATAGGAATTAAAAAATTAAAAAATAGGACCACCCTAGTGAATATGGGGCAAAATTCCTCAAGTGTACTCGCCTAAAAATTTGTCTCTGATCTTCTTGAAAGTCCACTGAATTGTAGTCCTGGTGGACCTCTTTCAATTCCCCAAAGGAAATTCTATTCTGGTACGACTGGTTGTCGTAATGCATGGACTCGAAGTTTCGATATTTTACCACGCACGCTGATACTTAATTAACCTTAACTTCTACAAAAGTTATCCAATTACAGTTTTCTATGCGGCTTTTGGAAACGTTTGTTCTGCAGTTTTACGACAAAAAAATGATGTTTAAAAAAAAAATTATTTCACCTTCATTTTTTAATTATAAACTTATTTTTGAGTTTATTTCCAAGTGTGGCCGCTATTTTTTTCAAAATGTTTTGCAAAAGAAAGCTTGTTTCTATCTCTTAAGACAATCCTTTAGCGAAAAGAGGGCCAAAGAAGTTGGTGGAAATATACAACATTCTTTGCGCGAGGGGACGACACCAAAAAACACCATGAATTTTGGAACGTTAATATTTGATTTAATTTAAATCTAAAATAACAGTTTTATGAATTAATGATAAAAAGTATGGAAAAAAGTATCCAATGAACACTTCGGTGCGTCTAGAATGTCTAGATACGCTGCGACGCGGCAGCTGCGCGCAAGGAATGTCATCTATGGTATCTCCACCAATTTCTTTCGCCCCATTTTTGCTACTAGATCATTTTCAAGAGATAGAAACAAGCTTTCTTTTGCGAAACATCTTTTAAAAAATAGCGCCGCGCTTAGAGAATAACTCAAAAATAAGTTAAAAATTAAAAATAAAGGTGAAAGAATTCTTGCATGAAAAATCATTATTTTTATCGTAAAGCTTCAGAAAAAACGTTTTCACAACCCCCATATAAAAGTTGAAGTGGATAACTTTTGTAGAAGCTGACCTTAATCGAGTATCCGCGTGCGTGGTAGAATAACGAAAATTTGAACCCCTGTATTACGACAACCAGTCGTGCCAGAGATAGCCCCTTCAGGGAATTAAAAGAGGTCTACTAGGACTAGAATTCAGTGGACTTTCAAGAAGATCAGAGACAAGTTTTTAGGCAGGTACACTTGAGGAATTTTGCCCCATATAAAGAACCTGTGCCTCTGTTAACTTATTGAAAATATTGTTAATAAATTTTGAAATGACCAAATTACCAAGATTTATTCATTGCTCATCTATTCGAGAAAGAACTACACTGTAAAAAAAGTTTGTCTAAATTACTTACAATGTTTTTGTAGTTATATTAATTACACCTGAATTTGTAAAATCACTACGTTCAACGTAACGGTTTTACAAAGCTGTTAGCATTTTGGTCACTTTGCGAGTTTAACCATAATTACAAAAATGTAATACGTAGTAATGGCAGTAATCCAGAATAAAACTTTTTAACAGTGTACGAAATCATGCAGCACCCAAGATACAAAGACAGTAGAGTGATTCATTTTACACGAAGTTTCGAAATGTAAATGCGCCAACCCGGTAATCGGTGACATTTGACGAGAAAATTATTTTGCAAAAAAAATCGAAATCGGTTTAGTATACTGTGCTACAAGTGCGGAAAGCAGGAAGCTCCACACGAGTGTGAAGTTTGCTGCACGAGCATGAGCCGAATCGAAGGGGATTTGAAGGCGAGTCGGAGGCGAGCCGGAAACAAGCTGGAGACGAGCCGGAAGCGACCCAACCCTCGTGAAAATAAAGACCGAAAAAAGACTACAGTAAGCAGGTATAGACGTTGGTTTCAAAGCGGTCTCAAA
>JAUMHM010000005.1:54101803-54119758 GCA_032362435.1 Melikaiella ostensackeni
AGCATTATTGGCAACTAGGTACTTCAAGCTTCTACCGTAATGCCCAAATGCGTCGGTCATTATTTATTTTTTTTATACTAAACTTTTTTCTTCCCCCAACTCTACGCTTTGCCACACTCTGTTCTTTTGCCTTTATTAATATTTTCCCAGAGTTTTTCCGATTTATTTTAACTTTTATTTTCAAATATGGGGCAAGAAATATCGATCTCAGGACTGGTTTGGTCACGTGGTCCACTCGTTACATGGCCTTAAGCCCTGTACTGCGTTATGACTAAAATTTTCAAGTGCCTCGTGGAAAATTTTAAGCACTGGCCGAAAGACTGGATTCGGTTTTTCAGTAAAATCTTACGTTCGGCCACCCGGCCGATCTGAGGGTTTGTAGAAAAATTTTCTGTAATCCCTTGTTGGACCACGAAAAAATTAAGAATCAACAGGACAAAAATAATTTTTTGGAACTTCACTAGATGTCGCTAGTGATTAATTCCATGAATGGCCTGGCCGACCTTAGGTGACAAAACTGGCCGACCAACAGATTTTCGTGACCGACCATGGGTATTTCTTGTACTTTTGACAAAATATTTGTTTTTACTTTGTGAATTGTTTTCTCGAAGAAAATCATGTGTGAATAATAAACTAGCCAACATAGGCAATAGTCTCTGGTACGTTGAAATATTGTACATTTAAATGTACTTTCAGAAAATATTGTTAAACATGAAGCAAATCAAAAGTGGCCGACCACTAGTTCCATAACCCTGAGTTTGAAAAGATATTCGCCCCCACATAAAAACCCAAAATCATCAATTTCAAGCCTGAAACAAAAATGCTAACACCCTCAAATAAAATCGACAAGCTGGGTCCTTTTCACTTGGACGTACACAAATGACAGTTTTTGTTTGGAAAAAGTTATTGATAAATTTAAAAGTAAACTTCTAAATAATGAAATCTGAAGGTACCATTGTTTCTATTCTCTTGAATTTTCAATATAGGTAACTGAAAGTTGATACATGAAAATCACCAAATTTAAACACAAGAATAAAATTTATGTTAAAAGTTATGTGTTAAATTTGTTACAAGATAAATTGCTTATAAACTGACGAACATGATATAACGGCTGTAAACGCAAAGATTTTTCAATTCTGTTATAAATTAGGAGTACAATCTTCAAGCAAATTGTAAAAAGACAAAAAAAGACAGAGCAAAGGTATGTATACAATTTCCCGATAACTTATTCTTTTAATGCCAAATCCTGTATTAAAAATTCAGCTCGGCTGTATGTTAGGGCCGAGTGAAAATGCTGAAAGGCCGTAGCCCGATAAACATGGTTGAGCTGTCCCAAGCTGTATTTGGTCAATATTTGAGGAATAAGTTACTACTATTGTAAGAGCAATTTACGCGAAGTACCATCTTTCAAAAATGTTTATTTCAGAAGTCATAAGCAAAATTTAAAAAACACAGAAATTTCCCCGAAACTATTACGCCGATTTTTTAGTTCCAAATATATGTTGTAGGGACACCTAAGGCAATTTTAGAAGAATTTGAAGATCAATTTGATTCACCAGAATGGGCAGAAAAACATGACTTTGTTATGTGAGTAATACTTTCAATATTACCATTTTCCCTCGCACTTTGCTGTAGGTTCTAAGGGATCAGTATGGTGAAGTGCAATAATACTAATGTTTCTGAACTAGGAATATAATTAACCCTTCTAATTAGCTCAACATATACAATATTAAACCATCTTCTACTGCACGAAAAAAAGAAATTTTTATTTACGTTCAGCTTTGGCCTCTCTGCTTGTTCTAATGATATAAGGAACAATCCAGGATTCACGACAAGGACATGGTTGCATATTACTGATACCCAGCGCAGCCCGCCCCAACCTCCTATTCTATACAATGCTAAACTTAGGTTAGTTTATTTGCTTGAAAATTTGTCCTCTGCTTTCGTTTCCATCTTAGTAATTTCTTGTCTTGATCATAACCATGTTTTTATGAGCCCATATCGACCTTTTCTCCACTAACACAGGCAGTAGCTTCTGTTACTGCTTTGACGAACATTCTACATTTTGAGTGTGACATGGGTAGCGGTGAGCTTCATTGACAAGGGGATGCGTTCGATCATTAATGAAGATTGCCCGTGTGAAAGAAGCCTCGTTTAGCCCTCTTTGGAATGTTGGACTCCGCCAGGGGATCATGTGGACAGTCCGTAGGGGAAACCCCACAATGGCCCCCGCCGGGGGCCCTACTCGTTTGCCATCTGCATTTTTGTAAAAAATTTGAGTAAATTTATTTGAAAATTGAACTTTAGAAACTCAGATTTCCACGAGGGCCCCCGCAGGGGCCCTGCTTCTTACCCCCGTGCTTCCGTTTACAAAAATCAAACGATTTTTTGTTGTAACAAATTGTCTTTCGTGTTCAAGTCCCGGACGAGTTGCTAATATTCTAATTTTTTAATTTTTATATACATTAAGAATACATATATATTTATTAAAATATGCTTAAAAGTGATGAGGAGCCAATTATTAAAGGTATTTTTAGAAATCAAAAATTTAACTTCGGGGCAACTTCGAGGGCAACTATGAGGAAAGCCCACGTGGGATCCTTAGCACGTCGTTTCCATGAGGAGATACGCCTGGATTGCCCTCATGGCCTGAGGGCCACCCATGAGGGCCTCCTACGGGGGCCCACTCCATTTTTCTACACGGTATATTAGAAATATCTGGTTGAAGCACGGCAACGTTTAGTATCATAGCATAGCATAGGTGGTTGGGACGGGCTGTGACAGGACTCAACCTGCAACCATGTCCTCGTCGTGAGTCCTTCATAACATTGGAACAAGCAGAGACCAAAGCTAAACGTAAATAAAAATTTACCTTTTTGGGGTAGCAAAAATTAGTTTAATATTTTTTATTTCACCTTTTTAAATAGTTATTTCGACTTTTCTTAAAAACGATTGATCCAATGCAAAAACGAGTAAAATGAAAAATATGTGTTTCGCCAATATCTAAGACTTTTATGAATAACATTTCTCGATGAAATAAATACTTTCAAATAAAAATAAGAAAACCGTACATTTTTGGATATGTTTAGCCTGGGACAGGTCTTAACATTAATCGATTTAAAAAAAGCTTCTTCAGAAAATTGTAACATGAATATACACATTTTCCTGCTAGTCCCAACTTGAAATTCCAATTTGTTTGTTTTTCGGTCGACCCTATTATACTGCTTATGAAACAAAGTATAAAAAAAGATAGGAGGCACTTCGGCGTTTATACTATATTTACAACAACAAAAAGTCGCTCGTCGGATAGTGAGGGAGACGAGAGGAAAGAACGGGTGTCCGAATAATTCTCTTCTTTCCTCTCTGTCCGCTTGATAGCCCACGAGCGCTTTCTATCTTTTTTTTTTACAGTATAACGCGGTTAATTTTTACGTCAAGTTTTCCTCGACCGATTCGGCTGACTAGTATTTTTTTCTAAGGAAGAGGGGGGTGATATTACCCCAGAGCACGGGTCTGAGGAGAGAGCAATTTTATTTACTATAAAAAACATAAATGCCTAACGCATTCTCATTTTATACCTAGACTTGTTCAATGCGTTTAAAGTTGAGGGATTAGAGGTGTACCGTACCTGATTGCTTGGTTACAATCTGGCGTGCATTCGCACAGCTTACACTTGGGAGCAACAAAACCACTTGCGACTCTACCTCTGCCTCCATTCTACCAGATCGATTGTGGACATTAGTCGTGTCGGCGTCGCTCGCCACTCTTATAATTCCAATCAATTTACTCTTGTAAATTTAACTTGAAGATCTGTTCTAATGAGAAAATTGTAAATGTTATTTGAAACTTTTTGTGATGTCAGATTAAAACGTGTGTAGAAATTTTTGAGACACTTATAGAATCCAGTAAACTGTTCAATTATGTTTGCTAAATTAAACTTAATGAGATCTTTATTGATTTAGGGCCATTCTACTACCCACTATCCTTAGCTCGTATTAAGTTTGCATGCATTTTCAGATAACGAAATATTTCACAAATATGGCATCGAAGATGGCACCGGGCACTTTCGAATAACGCCCATAACGAATTAATTCTAACGTGTCTCCAGTTCTCCGCATCATCGAGGATCCGCTTCCCTAAGTTATTATTTGTTGACGTTCCAGGAATCACACCCCTTTTAATATATACAGTGTAAACGCCGAAGTACGACCAAATTCCTTGTAACTATCTTTTTTTTTATATGGATTGAGTTCCGGTGTAAAATCTCTCCATGCCATTCATGCATGTAAAGTTCGATTAATATATTAATATAGTATAGTACCAGAATTTCCCAAATTCAATGATCCTATTGACAGATTACTCTGCGTAATGGATTTTACATGAAGACTAGGGTGGAAGTTTTAAAGGAAGCTGAGCTTGTATTTTCAACGCGAAAATTGGTATAGAAAGCAGCTTACGAGGATTGCTTGCCAGGAATGCCAGTTAACTCCAGAGATCGACAGTCTTCAGTCACATTCGACTCTGTTCTGCAATCTACTCGGCTCAAGCTTGCTAAAGCATTCTTGCGTTACAGATCCGTCTCGCGAAATTGATTCAAAACTCTTTCAATTGCTCGGATCAAATAGTACTTGTTCAAACAAAAAAGCGGCCGCCCAAAATCGAGTCAAGTTTTTCTGCTATACAGTCGCATATGTCATATACATATTTCATATAAAATTTTATTCAATTTTACGGCATTATTCGCAAAAAAAAAACTTACCGGCATAGTAGTAGGCTCTTGTTTGATTTCCAATTTAACAGTCTGTGGATGTAGCAATTGACAATTTATAGGTGGGTATAAACTATTATTGCGAACATTTGTAGCTCCTGTCGAAGATCCTTTAAATCTTTTCACGGAATGGTTTAACCAGGCTTCCTGCGTCGAATAATCATACAACCAAGAAAGAGGTTGTTCCTCCTCCAAGAGAGCACCTTCGTATTCTTTCGATGCCAAGATTGGTCTTTTGAGCATCGGTACAAGTGCTGGACTAAACGACGTTTGGTTTATGCACGCAGATGAAGTTGATTTTGGACCTTGCAATGGTGTAAGAGGTGGGACCGTATTTGCATGACTGGGTTGCAACGGTTGTGGACTGAGAGTAGGCATTACCGGGTCTGCTGGTGGTACAGAAGCTGGTTCGGAGTGCGGCGTTGGAAGAGGCGAGGGTGCTGGAGACCCTGGTGATCCCACGGACGGAACGGGCAAACAATCTCCGCCGGTAGGAGGTCCTCTTGAATACGACGGTGGACCATCTGTTGGAGTGTTCGGTGCTTCCATTCTATGAAACATGTTCCAAATTAATTTCATCAACATCTTTTAGAGCAACAGTATACTCTCAAAAACAGCCCGACGCTCGAGACTGCAGTCTTCATAGTCTAAGAGCCGAGGCCCATTTTTGCAAGTTAATTAGATAACTATTCTGCCACTATTTTTCTTATTATTTAGAATACACTAATCATTAAAGAGGACCTTTCTGGCTGCAATCACGGGGGAAGGAGGTAATTCACCCCTTCAAAGATGTACAAAAAATATGGAAAAAAAAGTTATAATGCTGAAATTTGGTAAGTTGAATGTCGGGATAATTAGACATTGTTCTGTACAAATGGCATAGCAATTGGTTGGGGGAAGCGGCGGCAGAACGACCTGAAGATGTCTAAAAAAGGCCATTTTTAAGTTATTTCGTAACACCTGAACTTTTTACATATTGTTCTACTCGTTATTCGGAACCTTTATTTAAAAAGGCAAAACAAAATTCCGGGGGCAACACTCTGGCAGAACGCCGCAAAACACGGAAAACGACCGGGAGTGTTTTCGGTGTTTTTCTAGGGTGTTACGTCTGGAGTTTTGTTCGATGATAGCAGATATATATATTCCAAATAATGAGTAGAACAATATATATATATATATATATAAATTAAAGGTGTAAGAAAATTTCATAAGAATTGTAGGTCATTCTGCTACCTCCTCCCCCCTGACTAACTGTTCTGCCAGCTGCACAGTACAATGTCTAATTGTCCCGACAATTACTACCAAAAAAAATTTAGCCGTTACATTATGACTTATTTTTCCCATTTTTGCTTACATCTTTGAAGGGGTGAATAACCCTCTTCACCCCGCGACTGCCATCGGAAAGGTCCACCTTAGTTATCTGTATACTCTCAATCATGAGAAAAATAGTGGCAAAATCGTTACCTAATAACTTGCCAAAATCGGCCTCGGCTCTCCGACTATCAGAAAGTGCCTCATTCATTAAAAGCACTTTAGCGAGTAAGGCTCTTTCTGATGCAGGCACTTTGGCAGAGTCTACTGTAACGTGTATAGGTAGCATTAGGTCAAGCATAAAAGAGCCATAAAGTAAGAGGTGGTAGTTAGAAAAAACGCAACTCGTGATGAAAAATAGATTTTAAATAACTTGATTTTTTAGATTTTCAGATACTATCAGAAATTAATATATAATGTTGAAGGACAAAACATATTCGTATGTATTTTTATATCCAATCTTTTAAATAATATTAATTACCAGAGTAATAATTAATTACGTAAAGGAGCAGAAGAATAAATGTCATATCGTCATGATTCTCATATATTCATTGGTTATATTGAACGGTCCTTAATTGAATTCGAATAGTTCTGCTGGTTGATAAGGAATCTTAAAAATAACAATCGCTGTACTTGTAAGTGAAAGTATCCAAGATTCTTGGAAAATTGTTTTTCTTCATGTAAATGTCGTTATCCGAAAGGTAACACTGGTATAATTCGTTTCCACTCAAGTGCTCTGAGGATTGACGTTGTAAAAAAAATTTTTTAAACAACAAAATGGCATTGCGCTGAAGCCAAATGTTGTATGCCCCGTTATTTGATCCAGAGCCTCAATTGTAGTTTTTTTTAAACAGATTTGTCACTCCGATGAAACAATTAGAAATGTTTTTGCGGTAAATATTATTTAAAAATATCATTCATTTCTACCATAATGACCTAAATACTCTTTACTTAGAAACTTTTAGCTTGTATTTTTGTTGCCACTATTATTGCTGTCTAAAAAATTGTCTTTTTGGATAATATAATTCACATCAATCATAAATCATTACAAAAATATATAAATTTTTATCTTTCGCAAATTATGATATCGAAAGATTGAAAATAAAATTTATAAAGTGAAAACTGAGACACTCACTTGAAACAGGTGCAGGAAGACTTCAGAGTTGGATCAATGAATGTCCATGTGCCAAGTTCTGGGGAAGTATCTGAACATTTGGTAGAAGACGCTGGCGAACCCAATGTACATTCCGCCCAAACACGCTCAGGTAATTCCGTAGCAGCTTTTATGATTCCTTGAGTAGGAAGAGGATGGTCGTAACCAACAAGACTACTCGGGGACAATTGACTCTCTAAGGATGTTTCATCCATATCAGTCACCAAAACATAACAAGCGGGATAGCGCATTCGCACGCCACCTACAAGAACTTCGACCAACGGAGGTAATCCGGATTCTTGTTGGCCACCATTAATCGGATAAAAATGTCTCCATTCCTCAAGAAGTTGATTGTCCACACGACTCACTTGACCAGTTAGAGTGCCTGCCAATCCATAAGGTGCTAGAATTACTGCAAAAAAATTTAATAAAATTAATTTGGATAAATGACTGTCTTAATGGGGTTGTTGAGTATTTTTGAATATATTTTTTTCTTTACCCTTATGAAAAAGTATTATAGGAAATGAATTATACGGCTTATACTTAATTTTTAATCTTACATTACCTACGTTTTTTTCGTGAGTATAGGAAATGTAGTAAAGGAAATGCAATATAAGAGATGAAGTATAGAAATAATTATTTTTTGGATAGTGCAACAATTTAAATTAATATATAAAAGTGAGAAATAGAAGGGGAATAGTCAAACAAATAAAATACACTTGGCACATTTTTAAACACTTTTTATGGGTAAAATAAAAAAAAGTAGGTCAGGCGTCTCCTGTACATTGCGTCTGCATGCCACTTTCTGACATTATGCACATTTTTTTGGCGATCAGTGTTGCACTCACAAAAAATGTAATGATTTAAAGGTTTAAATAACTGAACAATGTAGCTATTCACACTTTAACCAAACTTGTGCGATGTGTCTAAAAGAACACGGATCGCGAAAGTTTCGTTAAAGTCTGAATAGATAACATTTTTCATGAATGCAGTACTGATTGGCAGAAATAATGTAAATAAAGTGACGAAGTGGCATACAGGCCCAACTACAGGAGACGTGTAGAGTAAGTTTTTGGTTTAAAAGCTTTTCATAATAATTCTATCAAAAAGATTACGTACCTAACCTAAAAGCCGGCGAAGAAAGATTATGAACATGATTACGAATGTAAAATAATATTACACTACCAAGAAAATATTTCGCTAAAGAATATTTTGATATTGAAAATTTTTTTAGTATTTAAGTACGTATTTCTATGACTGAACACAAATTTAAGTATCGTGCGCCACATCAGGTGCTCGTGCATAGTGTAAACACGTTTTATGCCAAATTTAATTATTTTACTTAGATTGAAGCACTAAAGCATTCACAAGACTTCAGAATATAAATGAGGAAATTTTTCAAGTTTAATCCAAAATACTTTTTTCTTTATTGCTTTCGTCCCGCTATGATGAAATAATTACTTTAAATGGCGTAATTTTTTCTCCGGTCATCAATCAATGCATAAATGGATTTATTTATATGTCCTAAGTTCTTTCAGAATGCGTGAATTTCTTTAAATACGAGTACGTCACATTAGGTGCTGCGTCACATTAGGAGCCGCTCCCCTACCGATAAAATGTGCTTAAAAGTATAACAAGTGTATTTTATTTGTTTGCCTATTTTCCTTTATTTTGTACTTTTTGACATTAATTGACGCATTATTTAGGAAATAATTATTCCTATGGGTTACTGACAAAATGTTGAACATTTTAGAAAATGAGATTTTCGAAAACAAAGAAAATTCTAAACCACCTAAAATATATATATATTTTTAAATTGAGGGTAACACAAAAGAATATGAAAATATAAAAAGAAGAGATTAAGGAATGTATTTGTGAAGGATATCAATTTTACACGTTGTTTATGAATATTTTGAATAATTATTTTCGGTTTTTATCCTAAAAGAGCAATGTAGCGTGACAAGACAAAAAACTTATAGGACAGACTTTGATGTGATTTTTGAAAGCCTTAATACTAAAGTATTGAACTCTACTCATGATTTTTTTTCCATCCAATATAAGTAATATCCGTGAATCTCAAATATTTAGAAAATGGTGTTAATTTATTTAGCAATTTTTTATTTTAAATTTTTAGTTTGGGACACGTGCGTAACAAGACATTTTGCGTACTTTTTTATTTATAATTTCTAAACAAAGTCATGACATAAAGGATTTAAGGACTTAAAGTGTTCAACTTTTTGGCAATCACCCCTATATACTTAATTTCCTATATTACATTCACTATACTACATTTCCAATACTCGCGAAAAAAAACAGGAAATATAATACTGGAAATTAAGTGTAGGCCCTATACCGAATTTCTGATAATAATTCTTCGTAAGATTTGTGAAATTAAAAGAGCACTAAAATCTGAATATAATTACTCAAGGAAAGTTTTAAAAAAAAAGTTTATAATTTTTTTAATGTTTGAAAAGTACGCTTTTTGAACTTTTCGCGGGAAAACCAGGCATTGCTGATCGGGCAAAGACCGAAAGTATGCATTAGGTTATTTCACAATCACTACCTGCTCAGAAAAGATTAACTTGTCGTCTACTATCGCGAATACTGGGTATGCCAAATGCATTGCTGTCCTCATAAATATCATTACTAAAGAATTTTAAAAATAAAATATGAAAGAATATCAGTTGTTAGATTTACTCTCGGAAAATGGAAAGATCCTTCTTTTAGTTACGCGCTATTTTGAAGTAATTAATGGCAAAGTAAATTATAATAAAAAAGTCAACAAAAAGCTATTTGGTTGAGGTTATCTAGAACTTCAAAAAATAAACAAATGTGAAGTCTGTGAAATAAAGAAGTTTATTGCTGTTTGACGATTAAAAAGTGATTTAAAAGTGTTAATTAAACATGCTCCTCTCTCCATTCGTGGCCACCCTCGGGTCTGGTCGAAGGCTATTAAAAATCTAGTTTCGACCGGATTTAACGCGACGAGTGAGTAAACACTCAGGACCGCATATATATTCTCTGAACTCGGCACGTAGAAAAGTATATGCGCAGAGAGTCGCGATATAAATAACTTCTGATACGGCGCTGACTGACCGAGCGAAGACCTTGAGTATAGGCCGTCAAGGGACGCGTGAACAACCGTGAGGCTGGCCAGAGATGGGATGGCCACGAATGGCGAGATGAGTGTACTATTGAAGCTTACAGTGTGATTTGAAGCTGAAGTATGTGGAAAAAATTAGATTATCAACACTATGACATTATTATTAGAAAACTAGAAAGTCCGGTCATAAATCTGCAAATTAAACGAGATTTTAATCGTGCTGATGTTAACAATTACATTTTTATAACTACAAAGTAAAAAAAAATACTGGACTTACATTATTTGGCTTTTTAGTATTTGTTTACTTTTTGAAGTTCTACATGAGCTCTACCAAACAGCTAATTAGACGATTTTTCAATTTAATTTACTTCGTCATTACTTCAAAACAGCATGTAACTAATCAAAGTATTTTTCCTCTTTGCGATATTAAACCCAACAACCGATATTTTATCATACTTTGTTTTAAAAATTCATTAATGATGCTTTTTATAATGACAACAGCAATGCATTTTGCATAACCAGTATTCGCGATAGCAGGCGATAAGTAAATCTCTTCTGAACAGGTAGTGACTCTGAAATAACCTAATTGGGGGAATTAATACGAACGCTTATAATTGCAGCGTGACCGTAAACTAAACCTATTTTCGCGTTATATTATTTATAAATCATAAAAAAAGGGCCAAAAAGGTATTCAAAATAACTAAAATTTCACTCAAAACCGGGTTTGTCAAATGAAGGGTGGATATGCATAAGGAGTCAAGTTCCAAATTTTCAAAATCGGGTTTATTTATTCAAAAAATAAGAAAAATTCGAACGAACATAGTAAAGTCAAAGATATTATACACATAGATGCGGTAAGTGGCACGGAGTGGGAGAAACGATCATTAGTATGTTAGGATGAATGTAGACGGCGCTGTCGGCGAAAATCCTGACACGCCCTCCGTGCTCTTCTACCCTCCAGAGGACCCCACAATCTACATTTCGCCGAGACTAGAAAAAGGCGCTGTCGGTTATGAAGATAATGTAGTCTTCTGAATAGATTCATGAGTACCGGATGGTACTAGATCAATTAGAACTCTGTCTTATTACCAGACGATCGAAGAAATTAAAAATTAAAAAGAAGTATTATAATATCAAATGTCAATATTACGTCATTAACAATTAACAAACAGATGAATATTTATCATAGTTGAAAAATTGCATTAAGTTTTAACTGAAAATATTTATGAAAATATATACTTAAATAGATAGTATAGATACATACTGGAATTTTTGCTTCACAGTAAAGTAAATCCCACAGATATTTCTTTGTCTGAATTTGGACAAAAACGTTGCAAACAAATGACGGATAATTGTAGTTGTCAAATGTTTGCAATGTTTTTATCGAACTTCAGATAAAAAATATTTCTGGGATTTACTGTGTTCGCAACTTTTTAATGTTTGAGAGTAATCTTTGATACAATATCTTTGTTGATGGCGTCCACAATTTTGCACGTGCACGTTTTAAAAAATTTTTAATTCTGCAGAAGGCGGTCAGAAAGTTATATATTTGGAATCTACGAATTTTTCCGATTTCAACGACATGTAATTTGTCTATAAAGGTTGAAAATTTGAGAAGTTATAAATATTGAAACGAGTATTAAGCTGAAGTTTTTAAAATTAAACTCCTTCAACTTTTCACCTTTCATAGATCAACAATATGTTATTAGCATCGGAAAAATTCGTAGATTCCAAATAAATTATTTTTAAATCGCTCGTTGCAAAATTAAAATTTTTTTAATTTCCTTATTCGGACCTGCTTATGGACAAAAGACCCCAAGTTCACCCAAACTGAGGTCCGTCAATAGAACGAAAAGTAGTAGAAAAAATTAAGCCCGGTCCAGTTTGACCTCATCTGAAAAGTGAGAAAAAAGTTTGCCGAACACTGTTTTAGAGAAAAATCTCAGAAGCTTGACTGAGGCTGAGAATATTTAATGAATTTTCAGTGATTTTGCATTGGCAGGGTAAAACTAAAATCCGCAGTAATAGGGACGCAATAATACGTGCACAGTTTTTGTTCATCCGCAGTAATATCCGCAGTAATGGAAAAAAAATTACTTGTTAGGTTTTTTGGAATAAGTTCTGTAATGTGGGTTTAGGAAAATGTTGCGGAAAAGTTATAGGACTTGTAGAGAAATTTCCAACGAAGGATTCTATATATAAATCATATGACTTTCACACCCCTAACACACCCCCACGGTGCCCCGAAAAGTGTTCTTAAATCCAAAAATGTCAATTCTGCACGTAATCTACAGTTTTGGCCATTTTATTCTCGTTTTTTCCATCAATTATTATTGTTGATCAAGTGGAATATGTATCGATAGTTGTAAGTAATTTTCAACTGTTAAAAAATTTCCAATTGTTTAAATAATTGTTTTTTCTCAAAAGTCAGTTTTTTCCGACAAAATCATAATCTGGGTTTACCTTTTGATAGCTTTAAAAAAGTCAACGTTAAAAAATGAAAATTTTATACGTTTTCCATTTGTTTAAACAAATGTAAAATGTATATAATTTATTAACAGGCGAACCTGGATTATGATTCTGTCAGAAAAAACGGACATTTTGCGAAAAAAAATTGGAATTTCTTTTTCCGAATTTGTATTCCTCAAGGCTGATAAAGCCTTAAGTAAATAAATTTCCTTTTTCGTTTGAAATCAAAAACAAATTTAGTAATTTGTACATGAACATATAACACCGAGCGCCAAGTGCGAGATCCACATGTCTTGGAGCACGAAGCGAGACGACCGAATCGCGCGCCCTTGTTGCGCTCAAACTTGCGAGCGAAGCGAGCTTCGCGTGAAGCGCGTGATTAGAATGCATATTTTTCTTTCTAGTAAAATGGAGGCGTGTAAACATTGCACTATTTCGGTGTTATAAATACCTTGGCATCGCTTCTTTATGATTGTCTCTTAAGCCTAAAAAAAATATTGACTTTAATTTTTAATAAAATGGATTGACTGCACATTCGGTAGAATAAAAGTATAATTTTCTTCCTGATTGAAAGGGTCACAAAATCAGTGTGTTATTAGATAATTTTAAATTAAAAACATTCAGAATTGAACAATTTCATGTTCAATGTTTCAAAATTGTACAACCCTAAATTGAAACCTTTTGAACTTTTTGAATTACGAAGTAAAAAAATATAACTTTATCAAATTTTTTAGTTTGAAATTGTAAAATTTCAAAGTAAAAGCCTTAATGTTTAAACAATTTTAGATTCAAATATCAAAAGGCGATTTCAAATTTAGATCTTTCAAGATGGTAACACTTCAAATTGAGTCTTAATGTTATTAATGATTTGAAATTGAAAGCGTTTGAAGTTAAACCATTTTGAATTAGAAACGCTAAGAATGATTTTATTAATTTTTATTAATATAAGATTCAGATATTGAATCTTAATAAGCAAGTTTAAAATTAAGACATTTAAACTTTAGCGATTTCAAATTAAAATTCTAAAAATTGCAATTCTTGATAAAAAGGACACAAAATTAGTTGAGGTTTCGAAATAAACGCAAAAATCACATGTAAATCTACCAAAATGAATATATTCATGGATTGATTTTGCGCGTTAGCAAAATTTGTACGAAAAAGGGCTTATATTCATCATTTTGGTATTTTTGTGGATTTCCATTTTTTCACAAAATTACAATTTTACATTTACAAAATTAGCATAAAATTTAATTTAAGTGGTAAAAACTTTAATATTATCACTAAATTCGGTTTTGCACAAATAAAATAAAAATCAGAATTGCAAAAATATTGTAATTTCATATTTATTTTTTATTTTGTCTAACGTGAAAATATCCCAGCTTCTACTTTACCGATTCTGGAGAAAACGGCGAGGAGCTATTATTACCCTTAGAACAACGATTTTACCTATAGTGGAAGGTAGTACGAAGAGGGCAGCAGCTAGGTATGGTCGAAAAGTAGTTAGCTATACTCGTATATACCGTTCTCCCACTCCTCCACCACTTACCGCATCTAGGTGTATAATATCTTTGGTACAGTACTACTTTGTCGCCCGACTGCCGACGCGACGTCCAAACCGTTGACGTCCAGCAGGTTTGCATGAACAGGCAAAGTACTTTTGGAATTAATATTTTACTATGAACAATTGTATTCTTTCAATTATTAAAATTATTTTTTTAATTATTCAAATGCACGCGTTGTTTTTGTTATATTCACTAATTTCAAGAAAATGCGTTCAAAAGAATGCGTTCAGAGTTAAAATGATTCATAATGGTCATTTTTGCCATGTAGGGGAAATGAAAAAAATGACAGAAAAACTTTTTGTCAGGCACTTGTCGTGTCAGTCAACACTAGTCGAAAGTGGCGAACCCCGCCTTAAGGGTACAGTAACACTAATTATTGATGACATACAAATTATTATCTTAATTAAAATCTAATAATTCTGCGTAGATGTTATGTTTTATTGGCTGGAAGAATAGCAAAAGTATCTGGTATCCAGCCACTCGTGTCAGATGCTTCAGATATTTGTACGGCCGGCTGTACGAGTATGCTTGGCCTTCTTAAAACAATAATATGATATAATATAACATGGGATAAAAGAATAAATTCATTATTTCTAATTTCAACGGAGATCAACTTCCAAAAAAGTGTAAGAAACATAATAATAATTACAGTAACTATTAACGTAGTTTTTCCTTTCCAACCTCAAAGTAAGATCAACAATTTCAATTTTCTCGAGAATGAATAGCTTTTTGTAAGCAAACTTTTTTCACTTCTATAGAGCATGAAAATATCTCGAAAGTACTTTTTTCTTCTTTTTTAATGGGTCTGCTGAATTTACCTCACGTTTGCAAACGAGTGTGATGTTTTCAGCTCGAGCCGTATTCGAGTCAGAGACGCCGAAACGAGTCGGAGGCGAGGACTGGAAACATCACACAAGTTAGTTAACGACATTACATCCGAATATCATACGCTATTTTTTGTATCAAATGCCACGAAAGTTTCAAAGCAAATGCAACGCAGATAGATCGGGGCCCGGGGCAAAGTCCCAGCGAAGGATTCGAGGGCAGAGCCTTCCCAGGAAAAAAAAACATTCGAAAAGAATCTAAAAATAATTTAAAAATGTTAGAATCAAGCATATCGTCGTCAGCACTTGGAAGTGTCTGACATAACCTAGCTAGCGCGAAACTACTTTACCTATTAGACTCAATAAAATGTTGTCCAGCTAAGCGGCGCGTCAGTTTGTTATAGGTGATCAGCTGAGTAGGAATTTTAATGTTTTTAGGTCAAGCTGCGCATGCGCGGCGATAGAATTATTTTACTTGAAAAAAGGCTCCCTTTGGACATAGAATACAGGCATTGAAAGGCGTACTTTCGGGGCATGTGTTACAAAAACATTTTATTTTATATATTCCGCCATTATTATCATCGTTCAATGTTAAACAAAGAAAGTCCGGCTCACGTGTGCTCCAGATTCTAACATATGAACATGTGATTGACACAAGTTTGAGGTTATCTTTTCAAAACATCACTGTCACGCACTCAAATAATAATATTCGTTACTGTATTTTTCAGGCTTGATATTTTATAAAAAATTGTATTGTTTGGTGAGATTTAGTTACGGTAGGCTGTTACTTTTCACCAATTTTTAGAAAAAAAAATGTCATTGCGGAGCTACTGCCTACAATTATTCTGATTGATTTATACTTTGCAAGATGTGATGAGTTCAGCTCACAAAGTTGTTTGAATAGGGTTTTCGATATCTTTTTAAAAAAATTTTTTTTCTCATAAATGAAATATACATCATTATTTTTAAACGCACTGCGATTTTTAGAATTTTATGCAGTATTTAAAAAATATATTATTTAAAATTCATGCAATAAACCCCAATGTTTAATTTAGTTCAGCATAGTTTAGTAACGGCGAACGACTTGACATACACTGTGATAGGGGCTAAGCGGGACATGTGAAGTACAAAGAGCGGGATACCCGCTTTTCACTCAAAGAAAGCAATAGCAAGTCATAAAATGCAAAGATTTCGTGTATCCCTCTTCACCCTACAGGACCTCCAACCGTTTTCAACCAGAAAATACGATATGACTCGCGCAATTCAAGATTTCGTGTGTTACACTTTCCCCGTTTTTTGTCCCACTTAGCCCCGTTTTACGGTAATTGATGTCAACATACTTTCTACCACTGCGTAGCAAAACTTACTGAAGTGTAAACAGCCTCAAGAATAATTTTCAAGATTATATTCAACCAATACAACATTTTCACTAAAGTCTCTTTGGACATAACTCTTTTTTTCTCTAAATTTTAAAATATTTGGAACAAAACTGAATTTTGAATGGAAAAATAATAAAATGATTTACAAAGTTTTATGTATATATAAGTATAAGTGTAAGTTATTACGTGATCATCAGCCTGAAAAGATAAAATTTAATATTGTAAGAACCAATAAGTTTTTGTTGAGTAATTCTGCATTTTTCAGCAATTACACTATTTTCTATTGAATGAATAGTTCAAAATACATGTTTACATAGCTTTTTTTCATGTTTTACATCGGAGACTATACAGTGCCAATTAAATGAAATAAAACTATATCTGCCGGTTACATGAATAAATAATCCGTACGACCGAAACATAACCTCGAAATCTTGACTTAATTTTTTGGTCGCTTCGGGTCGTATGGATTATGTATTCATTTAACCGGCAGGTTTGTATTGCAGATCATAGTTTTCGATATAAAAGATGAAGACAATATGAAAGAAATGTACTTCAAACCGTTCTTTCAATACAAAAGAGTGTTATTTCAAAAGTAATTACTCAATAAAACAAATTAGTACACGCGTCCTGAACTACGAACCAATATCTTTGATAGCATCTTGGATGAAGTCTTCGATAGACGTTACTTTAATCTAAAAAGATTTCAAAGGTGAAAAAATATTCGATGCTAATTATGTCCTAATATTAAAAAATTAAACATTCATTATTAAACAATTCACTATTCGTTAAATTATACTGTAAACAAGAGGGAACGGTAATCCGAGAAGAGCATGCGTCCAGTCTCTCCCACTCATTGTTCGAACTTTCATGTTACCCAAGGCATTTAACGCTCCGACACTAACGCTCTAACACTGGCTTTACCCTCTATGTCGCGATCGAATATGTTTACACATCAAAACTCACCAGTACTTACAATATTTAATCTCTTTTCAAACTGATGGTCACTAAATAACTTACACTTTTACTTTGTATCCAGAATAGGCTATAAACTCTTATTAACGGTTTTTAGAAAACAAAGTATTTTTCTAAAAACCGATTTAAATTTTCGCAGAGCTCGGGTTAGAGAAACTAGCGCTACCTAGTGGTTGGTAAATACTAAACTCAGGTGGGTAAGTCTGGAAGTACCACCAGGCCCAAACAATATATGCTCTATGCTATAATTAAGGGCTCATTTAGTGCCTAAATACCAAATTTTGGGCTCTGAATTAAAAAAAATGCACGGTACTGCCTGCTTTACGTGAAGCTAGCAGTACCATGGTAGAAATATTTGTTGCATCAACTTTCTTCTTTCACAGGAATTGAGGGCTCATTTAGGGCTCTTGCATG
>JAUMHM010000005.1:54169389-54181882 GCA_032362435.1 Melikaiella ostensackeni
AACCCCCCCCCCCCTTGATCAAATTCTGGATCCGCCACTGGCCTGACATAACTAATGGACGAAGCCTTCAATACTTAAAATTTGTTCACTTTCCTCATATTTCTTACCTTTTTTTAGAACAGCATATAAAATGTTTATCGGTGTGGTGAGAAAGACTCTAACCTTCGAAAGTACAAATTTGAAAATTTAATTTTTGAAATATGGATTTTTACAGAGAATTATAAGCCGCAACTTTCTTTCCTTTTCGATAAAGTTGTATTTTTTATACTTTCTGAAACAATTCTAAAAATCGTGTTTTTTTAGAAATCGATTTTCAGGTTAATTTTTGTCTTCAACACGCTTTCAACTTTATAGTTTTTGGAATTTTATAATGAAATTTAAAAACAGTATACTGTAAAGTATCATCAAAATGACTATCAATGTTGAAAGTTTCTATCTTTAGTTTTTATAAAGATTAATTACTTTCTTGGCTATTGTATAATTTCTTCCATATAATTTTTAAGCGCTTCGTTTATCTAGCGAAGTTTGTGCAAATGAAAATTTCCTGTGGAAACTTGTTCAGAAAAGTACAAAAATGTTTTTCGTATAACCGTTTTTCAAACAAATTAATGACTCGACTAATGTTCCCTGTGTATTTTACGCCAGACTTGCCGTTTGACGCAGGAAATGAATTCAAAGACAAACACAAGGATTACAGTCCAAAAAGTAAAGAGTGTCACTGCAAATGAAAAAATTAATCAAATTTTATTGACTGGCAAGTAAAATTTCTGCGAGAGAGCGAGAACGAAATAGCGCAGGCAAGAGATATAAGAAGCAGATATTCCAGTCAGTGGCAACTATCGGATAAAAAGTTGATACGTTTTTGTAACACACAGTTTGGTCCCTTTACTATTACTCCATGTCAAACAGTAACAATAAATTCAGGAACCTACAAAAATTGATTTTATTCGTCATCAGATAAAATGGATTCATCAACCTCTTTTTTGTTTGTTATCGACTAAAATTAATCTTTACCAATGATGAAAAGTTCAAACACTGTGCCATTTAGAAAATGATAACCAGCATGTTATTCGATAATAAAATAATTTACCTGTACTTTTTTTCTGTTTTAGCCTCCGAAATCCACTTACAAACGCAAAAGAGTTGTGAAATTCAACTTCTCTGATGGGAGCGAAAACGAAGAAAATTGTAATGTGGAAAACAGGAGAGTGAAGAAAAAGGCCAAGAAAACATGCAAAGAAGACAAGAAACTGAACGAATGGGCGAAGAACGTTAATAAAACATTTGAGGAAATTGATAATTTTGACCTAGTTGTTGAATGAAATCTTAATCAAAATGTGCTTATATTCTTGAGTGGAAAATATGCAAAAAAAATGTATGTCATACTCACTTAAAAATCTTTTACCGAAGTCGTTTGAGATCGTGTGCATGCTGGTACGTAGTATAATATACTTTCGTGTATGACATTCTTCACATGTATTTTTCTTTGAAATATTCGCTCTTTCGAGACTGACTTTAAAAAAAAAAGTGCTTGATAAAAATCCGAGATTTTGGAATAAGTAATTCTGATATATTTAGAGTTGATTTAGCCTCTAAGTACTAGCAAAAAATATATTTAAATTGAACCTAGCGACGATATAATGATTGAGTGGTTTTGAAATTTTTTAGTTTATTACTTTTTAATCGACTTTTTGTTTCAAAATAATTTTCTTCATATTGAAATAACTGTGGGAAAGTTACAGATTCGCGAGGAAATGCACTTTTTAGAGGGTCGTAACTTTTTCCTGGGACCTCCAAACAATCTGAGGCTTTGCACATAATTAAGTTTCACTATGATTTACTCACTGTTAGAATTTTACGAAGGATTTTTGCTTAATTTAAAAAATAATCACCTATAAAATTTACTTTTAAGGGTTATTTTACACTAGCTTAAAATATTAACTAAAGTTAGCAGAACAATTATTTTGAGTGATTTGCACATGCTCTATCTAATTCGAAAATGATTAGAAAATAATTGTTCTTCTAACTTCAGTGAACTTCGGTGAATATCATAGTCTAGTGTAAAATAACCCTCATGTGTCTAAATTTTAAAGGTGATTATTTTTAAAATTAAGCAAAAACTCCTTCATAAAATTCTAACAGTGATTAAACCGTAGTGGCACTTATATATGTGCATAGCCTCAGATTTATTTGAGGTCAAAGGAAAAAGTTATGACCCTCTAAAAAGTGCTTTTTCTCGCGAATTTTTTATTTTCCCAAAGTGATTTCTTTATGTCGAAAATTATTTTTGGTCAAATATCACGTGGATTCAGTTGAAAAATGGTATAAACATCACTCATGGTAAGGTTTAACATTTTACTTCAAGTAGTTTTTTTTGCAGGAAAGTTTTTAAAATGTGCAAACTGTCAGCTTTTTTACGTTCACTTCTAAAATATCTTTTGCCTATTATTACCTTCTAAAGTTGACTATGAACTAATGAACTTAATAAAGTGATTGAACTTAAAGTTGGACTTGATCGCTCTTGCACCCTCAAATACAGTTTACCACTAAAATATAGATAATTTATAAAGTACTTAGCGGCTAAATCAACTCTAAATAGACCAAAATTACTTATTCCAAAGTCTTAGATTTTTTAAAAATATGCCCGCAACACGTTTCAGACGAAAGTCAGTAGACTTACCCTAAAGTAAGACTTAATTATGAAACACAATTGAGATTGATTGAACAAATGTGATTGAACTCTGTTAATTAATCGATTTCAATCGACATCTATAGTTTTTACGTGGTCTTCTAAATATTCTTATATTTATTCACGTCTTACTAATAGAATGTAAGGTTCTTTGATAACAGATAGTTCGTTTCACGCTTTTCCATTGTCGGAAATGTTAAAATGATCCAGGTACAATGTTCGTGAAAAAAGTAGAAATTTGTATTACTGAATATGATAACTTTGTAACTCTTTGCAAATAATTATTAAAATAATAAGTGTATGTTCAAGCTAGAAAGATACCTTGGTTGACTATTGATATGTAAGAGTCATTTTCACAAGTCATTTACTTGAAAGTAGCCCTCATCATTCACCAACAAAATAAACTCTTCTCAATTTCTCATACAGATAAACGAACACATGATTTGAATCAGGCCTACCGAAAGCAGAGGAGGGCTTCCTCGATACCATGTGTCCGCTTCCATCTCCACTGGCCGTCCGAAGAGTCGACTACACTAGAGAGTCAGTGATGTTGCTAGGAACAATTTTCCAGGGCGGTTTTGGGGTGACAGTACTTTTATCGATTCATAAATCTAGAATCTAGAACTATATTTCTAGATCCCTATTTTGACAACTCAATGCAGTGATCCGCGATCCGGATTAGGTTCCCTTGCCTTAGGATAAAGTTAAAGATGATTAAGGTGAAAGGCAAAAGGTCACCGCAAGGCGCCCTGGGAAATAGTTCCCAGCAACATCACTGACTTTTCACTGTCTCCTCACTGTCGTTGAGTCGAGACCATGCGGCTTCTACCACCACCCGTTCTTCGGACGGTTAGTGCAGATGGAAGCGGAACATGGTATCGGAGGAGCCCTTCTCCTCTTCCGGCAGGCCTGATTTAAATCATTGCGTAATGTAGATTTTATCACTGTTTTATTTAAATAATGTATGGCTCTAAAAGAGATAGGCATGTAAGAATCGTATTATGCTTATGTTAGTGGTAATAATATATATGTATAAATAATAAATATGTTAGTGGTAACAATCAAAATGCATTTAAAGATACGTAAACAGCTAAGAGTGTGAAAAGGGTACTTTCAACCAAAATCCTTTTAATAAGAAAATTGTAATGTTTTCGGAGAAAGGTGTGTACTGTGTGGATTAAGTATTACTCATCTTAGAAAACGCAAAGTGTGTTTTTTGGTACATAATCACATACTCAGGTAAATTTCCCGCATTTTTAAACACAAATCAAACTCTCTAGCTTGAATAAACTATGCCAACGTGATGAAAAAAAGTCAAAAACGATTAAGAATTTTTCCCAAATTAAGATGAAATAAAGTTAATTCTTAAACTACGCCACTATGCTGGTTTGGAGCCAAATTTTTTTATAATAATGTTGTCCATAGAAGCAAAAAAGAAAGTTAAAAATAAAAATAAACTCCCAGACTTGAGTGGTTAGTATGGTAAAAAAGTTATTATTGTGGCCCACCTCTTCCCACAGGTATTCATGACCCGGTACTTCGCTACTAAATATGGTCGCGGACGTGACAAGTGCTTAGTAGATTCGTTGGTGCCAGTCGCTGTTTTAAATGTGATTCTACTTGCGCATTATGGTCAAGTAAAATTTGTATCACAGGTCCTTAAAGAACCTGGTGTTAAGGCTACTGTACGAAAAAAATTAAAGTACAGTGGTCAGTCAGGGAATAAAATAAATAGAAAAGAGATAGTACACATACGTATCCGACGAACACAAAACACGTTCAAATTCTATGTACAATTTAGGCAAATTGAAAAAAAAGAGACTGTCTTCCATGAAGGTCCATAAATACTTGGTAAGCTAAAAAGTTCCAGACTATGTGGCAGGTGTTTAGTAAAACTGCCTTTTGGACGACAGCAACACCCTATCAATTCCCAGGTTCTCCAGCCTCGCGTGGACGTTCCCCGTGGCTGAAATCTCGAGAGAATGATTTGTAACCTCTTTCAATTACCACACCCTCAGTATTTCCTGCATTAGTGGGCTATACTTCTGGTTCTTGGTCGTATAGCCCGCATGAGGTGAAAAATGTAACTGAAATTCGAGAATTAATTTTCATGTTAAAATTGATTATAATTAAAATTCTAAATTGATACCTAACCTCTTAAAATAGAATCAAAATAATCCATGATTTTATAATTATTGATATTTATTGATATTTATTTTTGACCCAATTTCGAATGAGTCATTTATCTCAGGAGTTTATAATAAGCCCTACTGGGTTATTGAATTTGAGATTAATAAAGGAAGCTTGCGAGAAAAAAGTGTAACGGATAATAGAAAACGAATGTTTGTTAATTTAACGACTGCAGAAACGAGCGACAAAAATGAACCGAGATATAAGACACGAAGTGTAACTGCACGCGAAGTTTTAGAACAAGAAGAATTAGAAACTAATAAACAAAAATTAAATGAACCAGATAGTACACCTGTTCCAAAAGATCAAAATCAAAAAGGCACTTCGGAAAAACCTGTCACCGAAACAAGTGGAAAAATTCAAGAAAATGTATTAAACAAAGGTGAAAACGAAAAGCAAATAGTATATGAACATTCAAATTTTGATACAACAATTTGGGATAGAAAATTTAGTGACATTGACGAATTGCCGATTCTAGAATTATCTGAAAAAGAATCTCCTTTCGATAGTAAATACAGTAAATTCCTTAGAAATAATAGAGCTATGCTTTGGCATGTGAGGTTAGGTCATGCGTCAATAGCGTATCTAAAGTCTTTACAAAACAAATTTCCAGAAAATAAACAACTGCAAGACGCAATCTTTGATGAGTCACTATTGGACTGCGAAGTTTGTATGATAGCAAAAATTAATAAATTGCCATTTAATGCTACACGGAGACGAGCCACTGAACCTTTACAAATAATTCATTCTGATACAATGGGACCCATAAGCCCATTTACGTACCCTAAGGGATATAAATTTATTTCCGTTTTCATTGACGATTACTCGAGATTAGCAATGGCCTATCCAATGAAGGCTAAAAGCGATACGGGATATTGTCTACAGGCGTTTGTACGAAGTGCAAGAAATTTACTTGGCAAGGATGCGAAAGTATGCTACTTGAGGTCAGATCAAGGTACGGAGTATACAGGGGGTTACACAGTTGAAGTTTTAAACAGTCTAGGAGCCGAACAGCAATTTACTTGTCCCGATACACCAGAGCATAATGGTGTTGCTGAACGATTTAACCAAACGATTCAGAAGAAAGTAAGAGCATATATGTACGATTCTAAACTTCCGGAAAATATGTGGGATTTGGCATTAAGTGCCGCTGTTTATGCTTACAATAGAACCCCTCATAAATCTAACGATATGATTACACCTATACAGAAATTCGCACCTCACCATAATTACGATATGAATCAACTTAAAAGATTTGGATGTGTGGCATACATAAAAGTTCAACGAAAATTAGGACCTAAGTTTAGGTACGAAGGTCGGCGAGTAATACTTGTTGGCTATACTCCTTCCGGATATCAGTTTCTTAAACCAGAAGAAGGAAAGTATTACGAGAGCAGAGATGCACGATTTAACGAAAAATTAGTGTATGGGGATAAGTATGGAAAGGAGAGTATTAAAGATTGGCCCAATGTACAAGAAAATATAAACAAACAAGATTGGTTTGTGAGGTTTGAAGATGAAACGAGTAATGATAGTGAAACCTCAAAAACGGAGGGAGAGTCTAAACGAAACAGGGGTAGACCAAGAAAGCGTGTGATGAGCAATAACGACGAAAATAATGACACGAAAGGGGTGAATAATGAACCTAAACGATGTGATAAGCTGATTAACGATACTAGCTTTATGGACTTACAAAATGCTACGAAAGAAGCTCCTAAGAATTTAAACTCGGATAAAGAAAACGAAGAGGAGAGGAACGAGATTAGGAAAACTGAAGATGAAACCTTGTGTGCACTTTTAGCACACATTAACGAAGATCCAGCCTCATACAAAGAGGCAATGCAAACTAAAGAACAAGAAAGTTGGCAAGAAGCTATTAATGATGAATTGAATTCTATGAACAAAAACGAAGTCTGGGAACTAGTAGATAGACCCGTAATAACAAAAAATGAAGGAAAGCCTAATATTATTGATTCTAAGTGGGTGCTGAAAAGAAAATTAGACAAGAACGGCGACACAAAATATAAAGCAAGATTGGTCATTAGAGGTTTTAAAGATAAAAATAATTATGACTTGAGAGAAACCTATACTCCAGTATTGCGATTATCTTTAGTGAGATCCGTCATCGCAATAATCAATAAACAGAATTTGGATGTCTATCAATTAGACGTTAAAACTGCATTTTTAAACGGAACGATAAATGAAGATATTTATATGGAAATACCTGAAGGTACTCAATACACGGAAGAAACGAGAAAAACTAAAGTTTGTAAAATCAAACGAGCCTTATACGGTTTACGAATAAGTCCAAAAAGTTGGAATAAAAGATTTACCGAAGCAGCATTGAAATTCGGCTTGATAAACGATGACAATGAACCATGTCTTTTCACATGGAGAGACAAAGAACGATTTTTAATTTTATTGTTGTATGTTGATGACATACTTGTGGCGAGTAATGATAAAACTAAACTTGACGAAGTAAAAAGGAAGTTAAAACACGAGTTTGAAATGAATGAATTAGGAGAACCACAAGAGTTTCTTGGAATAACTATTAGGCGGGACAAAGAAAATCAAACAATAACTTTGAGTCAAGAAAAATATACAGATAACATTCTTACGAGATTTAAATTTAACGGAATGAATCCCCAAAGAACTCCGATGGTCACCACTCAAGTGGCAAATCGGGAGCGAAAACTCAGAGAAGAAAATAATGAAAATATTTTGGAAGGAACTGTAACGAAAGAAAATGCTCCGTATAGAGAGGCTGTTGGGAGTCTACTGTACCTTGCAAGTGCCACACGCCCAGATATATCGTATGCCGTTAATGTATTAAGTAGACATCAAGTGAACCCCACAGAAGATGATTGGAAAATGGTGAAACGCGTTTTTAGATACCTAAAGGGGACGAAAAATTTAGGTCTGAAGTATTTAGCTAAACAAAACGATCTACAAGCATTTTCAGACGCAAGCTTTGCCGACTGTAAAGGTTCTTTAACGACGTGTGGATTTTGTATCAAATTGTATGGTGATACTGTGGCGTGGAGGACCCATAAACAGCCTTATGTTGCCCTGTCAACTTGCCAGGCTGAGTACGTTGCCATGAGTGAAACATGTCAAGAAATAATAGCGATAGATAGATCCCTCAAATTAATTCTAAATAAATCATTCTGCCCCATGCAACTGTGGTGTGACAATAAAGCTGCAGAAGCTAGTGCAAAAACGAGCGGAGGAAATAAATTAAGACACATGACAGAAGTACGAGAACATTACGTGAAAGAATGTGTTAAACGAAATTTAGTTAAAATAGGCTGGATTCCTTCCAAAGATCAAATTGCCGATATTTTCACAAAACCTCTTTCATTTGAAATACATAAACGATTGGTTAATAAAATCTTAAACGATATAAGCCCATAACAGTATAGCTCACAAGCACCTAACACCTGAATGTTGTTATCTGTGTGTAAGTAATAATGTTTCTGTTTGTTACAGGAAATAAATCGGCATGAGGGAAAGATGAATACTATTTTTAATATATATATATATATATATATATATATATATATATATGTATAGGCTAACTACTTTATATCTCTAGAAAACTGGAAAAAAAAAAAAGAAAAAAAATAGTAATCATAATAAGAATAAGAGTTAAACTTTAAAATACAATGCTCGTAAGATCTTAATAAATAAGAAAGTTATCTACTACAAGCACATAGTCGGGAGGGAGTGTTAGAGTGTGTGCGCCTACGTACTTGTATGTTAGTGTGGGGATTTTTCCCTCTCTCCTGTCTATTCACTCCCCTCTCGATATGGGCTCTCTGCTGGCTCTCGCGCTCGTGCTAGTTGGTTATGCGGATTCAAGCGTTACGAGAAAGTGCTGTCTTTGATTAACGAATAAAGAACAAATTAAACAAAGAAAAACCAGTGTCAAATTATTATCACCCTGTTCATACCTCTCTCAGGTTATGGGCCCAGTTGCGCTTCCACTGCGCCGGTGATTTTGTGTAAATAGTGGAATAGTGGAAAAAGAAAACTAATTACGCATTACGCTGAAAAACTTCGACCATATAGTTTGACGGTTTCTTGTGCACCGGTGGAAAAATACATCTCATCGCCGTGATACACAGAGGTGGAATTTCCTGATCTAGGATGGACAAGAAAAACGAAAAGGATATGGAAAATAAGGGCGAACTGAGTGCACCTGTAGAAACCAACTTTACAGGTATGGATTGGCAGGGTAAGTTAAACAAAGAATTCTCGCGCGAGTAAGCTGAACGATTTTGTAATTCTAACGATGTATAAATGATAGTTTAAACGATTGATCTGGATGGTTATGCATAACAGTTGAAAAATTGTAATTTTTATTTTGCGTCGCACATGCTGATTCATAGAATTGGGCATAGTGTGCGGCTCGAGCTAGGCGCGAGAAAGATAAGAGCCGAGTGGCGAGAATTTGACGATGTTTAGTCTAGCAGGCTCTGTAAATAAGAAACGAAGAGAAATAAATGCAGTTTAATAACGATATATAGTATGAAGAAGCAAAGAAATCAGTGCCGTTGGCTTCAAATTAAATCGAAATTTTAAAGTAAGCTTACTGACGATGTGAAAATGTTTCAGGAAGAAATAATTTTAGATATTAAAGCACTTAATTACTATTTTCCTTTCTAGAAACAAAAGAAGACAGTGTGTTTATAAACTTCGTCAAGAAGTTTGCCACAATTTTCTGTCTAAATGAGAATCACGAAAATGAGAAAATCACGGTAAAGATTGAAGGACAAAATGTTCTTTTCTGCGCTGAGCTTGGAGCACAGTATAAAGCAGGTGTGTGAGTGAATAATGATTCTCAACCGATTTCAAATTTTACTTGAAAACTTGTTTCATAATACCGGTATATTTAAATAAAACTACAGTATAATGTCATGACACCATATTTTCTGCTGGGTCACTCTTTCAATGTTTGGCGCTGTGCGTTGATCATTGTGGGAGGGACTAGGGTAGATACGAAAGCAATTCTGAGTTCGAATGTGAACGTGTCTATCTGCTTCAGCTTGGTCATACTTGTTGTTCAGTCAGCCAAGCTAGGAGCACAGTCTTGTTGATATTTAATGAACAAGAATAACAATTTTTATCCTCTCAGATAAAACGATTATGGACGAGGACGAATGGACAACGATTTGTGGCATGCTGCAACGATGTGATCGAGAGGGGAAACAATTGTAAATACCAAGGGCGACAATCCAGCAGGAAACAACTTCGGAGTTGACAGAAGAGGAGGAGAAAAGGTTGTTGGAGGCTGACGATGGACAAGATAAACAGTTTATTAACGATGTGAACGATCAAATGATCCTGATGGATCAAGTCTCCATAGTTGGTGAGAAACCAAAAATTAGAAGCGTAGAAAAGGTCCATGTTAAAAGAGAAACATTGAACGAGCAACTTGGTCAAATTAAAAGGACTGTATCTAAATACCACGTCAGCAATGTCCCTGTCAATGATTTGAAAAACGAAACGATAATGAACAAAACGAATAAGAACGAGCCTGCAAGCTTGGTGTCAAATGCTGCAGGAGAAACGATTAATAGTGGGCAAGAACGAAGTGAACAAAAGTTGATAAAAATCCTTAGCGAACTATGCGGAACTGTAACAAAACTGATGAACCAATATGGAGAGTTGCTAACTAGCACTACGAGTGCCATGAAAAGCATGGAGAAAAATCAAAAGGTAATTTGCAATGAGTTTCAGCGTCAACAAACTCTAATGAACGAGCAGGCCGAACGATTGAAGCGGGTCGTGGATGATATCCTGGAAAAGCTTAATCTATTAAACGAATCTGCACAAGATGAACAAATTGAAAATAACGAAGAAGAAGAATCTGTCACTATGGATGCATCTCAGGAAGAGAATGTAGAATTAAATAATAAAATTGCATGTTTTGTGAGGAAAGAGTTCGAAAAATTTGGATTAGATCAAAGTAGATCTGAAAGACCCAGTTCAAAATCGCTTGCTAACGAAGTTAAAGATACAATAAAATTTGAAATAATTAATAAAGAATCCGGAACTAAACGTGATTATAAACTAACTACACAAACGAAGTTTGAGCATTTTTTTGACTATTTTACATCAGAACTTAGAACGAACGATTTGTTGTATATAATAGATTCGAATGAAAAACCAAATAAGGAACCTGACGAAGCAACTATTGAAAAACATAAATTTAAGGTTAGAGACATTTTAATAAATCGTTTAGATCAAAATTATCATTCAAAGGTTGTTCATTTGAAAGATCCGGGGGAAATATTGAACAAAATTAAAGAATTGAAAAGATGTGAAACAAATTTGACTTCTGTATCACTCAGAAAACAGCTATATAGTATACAATATGTGCCAGGAAAAGATAAGGCTTCGGAATTCTGTGAAAGATTTGAAGAGGTCGTCAGAAATTTCGAAAACTTACCTGAAACTAATCTTTTTTCCGATGAAGAAAAACGTGATGCGTTCTATAATGCTATAATGGCAACAGTTCCTGAGGTGCAAGCCGTCGAATTCATGACAAAGAATGCCACGGGTAAAAGTCTGAGTTACGATCAACTGAAGACATTTGTTTTTCAAGCTGAGGCAAATAAAAACCAGGGTGCATCAGTATGTCCGAGAGCTGCTCTCAAAACGCAAAAAAGAGACCCTAAAGACAGATGTTTTGAATGTGACGATTATGGTCATTTTGAAAGGAATTGTCCTTACAAGGGCAGAGGACTGAAAAAATGTTACGAATGCAACGAATTTACGACGCACATAGCCGCAGAGTGCCCTCAACGATTTGCACGACTAAATATTAAACCAAGGGCTGGACGTGGACGTGGTTTCCTAAAAACAAACGATCGTTCTGGAAACTTTAAACGAGGTGGAAAATTTTTCAACAATAAAACACGGGGCTTTAAAAGAAAGTGTTGTGATAACGAAAGAGGGAACGATGTAAAGAGACCAAAGTTCGCGAACAATAAAAATAGGGGAGGTAATTCAAATTACAACAACGCTAAAAATCCAAAGTGGAATAAACAAAATCAACCGAAACAACAGGATAAGGAAGCCTATGCTAACGCTGCAAAAGTTCTAGAAGATAAAGGTGAGACATTTTTATTTAATGCACATAGCGATTGCATAAACAAAATAAATGAACAGAGGTATAGGGACTTCAAAGGGAATGAAATAGTTTCCGAAACTTTCAATGACATTGATGAAAATAAACTCTTTGCGAAATTTATAGCAGACTCAGGTGCAACAGAAAATTTAACCAACTCGAGAATTATTTTTAAAACATTTAACGAAGCAGACCACGGAACGATCAAATGCGCGAATACAAATTCTTCAGCGGATTTAAAAACGGAGGGAGCGGGAATGGTAGAGGTAGTTCTAAACGATAATAGAACACTTGAGTTAGATAATGTAATATGCGCGAAAGCTCTCTCTGAAAATTTATTATCTTTGCGTAAATTCGCTGAATTAGGACTTACTATTTACTTAGATAACGAAAAGATTGATTTTTTTGACCCAATTTCGAATGAGTCATTTATCTCAGGAGTTTATAATAAGCCCTACTGGGTTATTGAATTTGAGATT
>JAUMHM010000005.1:54189727-54200473 GCA_032362435.1 Melikaiella ostensackeni
AACAGATTACTTTTTGACAAAGTTATATATGCGTTGTACAGTGGGGGTAGTCCTAACCCCATAAGGGCTAAAGCCCAGGAATCAAAGTTGGCACTTATAAAGAGTACAAAAATCAGTGTCTCTGATAACGTTGAAAAATTCTGATAAAGATTATTTTTCGGCAAAATCATGTCTACATGGTAGAGAGAGGTTGCTTTTTGGCTATAAGGGTTGGAGCTCTGAAATCTGAGTTGGCATTTTTGAGGAGCACTAAGATCAGAGACTCTGTTAATATTGAAAAGTTAAAACAGCCCAAAAAATTTCAATTTGAAAATAATTATACCATGCACATTGACAGAACTCTAGTGGATACTACCAACTCCACAATGATAAACGGCAGTCCCAAGAAACCAACCCTGTCACATTTAGCGAACCCCACCTCAGCTGCTTTGAAGTAAAACAGCCCAAAAAATTTCAAATTGAAAATAATCACAGCGCTATCCTTCAAAATACTTTACTGGATATCAACAACCCCAAATGATAATCAGCAACCCCACGAAAGCACCCCTACTACATTTAGCGAACCCCGTCTATGCTGCCTTCGAGTAAAGCAGCCTTAAAAATTTCAAATTAGTGTGCACGGTCATATCGAGGTGGTAAAGGGGAGTTGATTTTTAACGTTAAGGATTGGAGCCTAAAAATGGTGGTTGGTATTTTGAGATAGTTTAAGAATACGAGACCCTATTGGCACTCTGAAATTCTGAAGAAGATTATTTTTCGGTGAAGGCCATATCTGAGCGGTGCAGAGGGGTTGCTTTTTGACATTAAGGGTTAAAACCAAAAAATCGCAGTAGATGATTTTGAGGAGCTCAAAAATAAGTGACTTCATTGACACTGTGAAATTCTGAAACAGATTACTTTTTGACAAAGTTATATATGCGTTGTACAGTGGGGGTAGTCCTAACCCCATAAGGGCTAAAGCCCAAAAATCGAAGTTGGCATTTATGAAGAGCCTGAAAAACATTGACTGTGATAACGTTGAACAATTCTGATAAAGATTATTTTTCGGCAAAATCATATCTACGTGGTAAACAAGGGCTGCTTTCTGACGTCAAGGGCTGGAGCCCAAAAATTAAAGTTGAGTACTTTACATGTGGTAGGGCTGGTCTTTTGGGCTGGCTGATTGTGATTGTGGGGTTGGTGACATCTACTAGAGTCTTACGAAGGCGACTGGTGCGATTATTCTTTATTCGACATTTTTTTCAAGTCCACTGAACTAGCACCTCCAAAATCCAATTTCGGCATTCTTCATTGCCCAGAATTTGGGCGTTTTCGTGGTACCAATAAAAATTTTTTGACTCCTTTACTTTTTTCAAGAAAAACACTTTTTTGTTCAGGCGCTAGTTTTCATTAACCTAGCACTTCGACTGTCTCAAAAACCCAGAAAATGAAATTTAATTCCAACAGAATTTTAGGCATTCTTCATGCTCTCGAAATCCGCAAAAATCGATTACCTTAGAACAACCAACTTAGATTCTATGTCTCCAATCCTCATAGCTGAAATTCAAACCCTCTCTACCACGCAGATATGACTTTGCCGAAAAATAATGTTTTTCAGGATTTTTTAATGTTAATAGTGTCTCTGATTTTTGAGCTCCTTGGAAATACCAACTTTGATTTTAGGGCTCCAACCCTGATAGTTATAAAGCAACCCCTTTCCACCACGTAGATATGACTTTGTTACAAAATGATGCTTTTCAGAATTTTTCAATCTTAACAGAGTCTCTGATTTTTGGGCTACTCAAAAATATAAACCTAGATTTTGGGGCTCCAACCCTTATGGCTGAAAACTACCCCTATTATACATTGCAGATATAACTTTCTTAAAGAACAATCTTTTTCAGAATTTCATAGTGCGAGTGAAGTTTCTTGTATTCAGGCTTCTCAAAGATACCAACTTTCATTTTTGGGCTTCACCCCTTTTTGACAAAAAGCAACCCCTCAGGACCACGTAGATATGACTTCGCAAAAACATAACCTTTTTCAGAGCTTTTTAATGTGAACCGAGTTACTGATTTTTGAGCTTCAGCCTTTAATGCGAAAAAGCAACCCCTCTGTAGCACGTGGATATAACTTCGTTGAAAATAATCTTTTTTAGAATTTTACAGAGTAAAAAGGATCTGTGATTTTTGGCCTCCTCAAAACTACCAAGACCGTTTTCAAGGCTACAACACGTAAAGTTAAAAAAACAATCGCTTGATATCACACAGATCTTTATTCGTCAAAAAAATATTTTTGGGAATTATACAGTGTCAATAGAGTCTCTGATCTTTGGGCTCCTCAAAAATTCCCACACCGATTTTTGGGCTCCAACGCTTAACGTTAAAAAACAACCCCTTGTTACCAGGCAGATATGACTTTGTCAAAAAAGATCCTTTTTCAGAATTTTACAGTGTCAATAAGTCTCTGATCTTTGGGCTCCTCAAAAATTCCAACACCGATTTCTGGGCTCCGACGCTTAACGTTGAAAAACAACCCCTTTTTATCAGGCAGATATGACTTTGTCGAAAAAGATCCTTTTTCAGAATTTTACAGTGTCAACAGAGTCTCTGGTTTCTGTGCTCTTGAAAAATATTAACTCCGATTTTTAGTCACCTACCCTGAATGTAAAAATACAACCCCTTCATAACAGGTAGATATGACTTTGTCAAAAAATAATCTTTTTTAGAACTTTACAGCGTAAACAGAGTCTCTGATTTTTGAACTTCTCAAAAATTCCAACACCGATTTCTGGGCTCCAACGCTCAACGTTAAAAAACAACCCCTTGTTACCAGGCAGATATGACTTTGTCAAAAAAGATCCTTTTTCAGAATTTCACAGTGTCAACAAGGTCTCTGGTTTCTGTGCTCCTGAAAAATATCAACTCCAATTTTTAGTCTCCTACCCTGAATATAAAAATACAACCCCTTCATAACAGGTAGACATGACTTTGTCAAAAAATAATCTTTTTTAGAATTTTACAGTGTAAACAGAGTCTCTGGTTTCGGACTTCTCAAAAATACCAACACCGATTTTCGGGCTTCAACCTTTAACGTTAAAAAACAACCCCTTGACAGCACGCAGATATGACTTTGTCAAAAAATAATCTTTTTCAGAATTTTACAGTGTCAATAAAGTCTCTGATCTTTAAGCTCCTCAAAAATTCCAACACCGATTTCTGGGCTCCAACGCTTAACGTTAAAAAACAACCCCTTGTTACCAGGCAGATATGACTTTGTCAAAAAAGATCCTTTTTCAGAATTTCAGTGTCAACAGAGTCTCTGGTTTCTGTGCTCTTGAAAAATATCGACTCCGATTTTTGGTCTCCTACCCTGAATGTAAAAATACAACCCCTTCATAACAGGTAGATATGACTTTGTCAAAAAATAATCTTTTTTAGAATTTTACAGTGTAAACAGAGTCTCTGATTTTCGGACTTCTCAAAATTACCAACACTGATTTTCGGGCTCCAACCCTTAACGTTAAAAAACAACCCCTTGACAGCACGCAGATATGACTTTGTCAAAAAATAATCTTTTTCAGAATTTTATAGTGTCAATGGAGTCTCTGATCTTTGGGCTCCTCAAAAATTCCAACACCGATTTCTGGGCTCCAACGCTTAAAGTTAAAAAACAACCCCTTGTTACCATGCAGATATGACTTCGTCAAAAAAAGATCCTTCTTCAGAATTTCACAGTGTCAACAGAGTCTCTGATTTCTGTGCTCTTGAAAAATATCAACTCCGATTTTTAGTCTCCTACCCTGAATGTAAAAAAACAACCCCTCCATACCAGGTAGATATGACTTTGTCAAAAAATATTTTTTTTTAGATTTTTACAGTATAAATAGAGTCTCTGATTTTTGGGCTCCTCAAAAATACCAACTTCGATTTTTGGCTTCAGCCCTTAACGCCAAAAATCAACCCCTCGGAACATTGTCAGTACAACTTTGCTGGAAAAGTATCTCCACTTGTAATTTCATAGGGTGAATAGTATCTGATTTTTGGGCTCCTTGGGAATTCAAATTCGAATTTATAGATAGGTGTTCGATTTTTTAGATGTGAGGGTGGTTTTTTCAATAAAAATTCCAAGCATTCAAGAGCCCAAGAAAAGCCCAATACTACTTTCTATTTCATGTTTTCCAGGTTTGAGTTTTTACTGAGGGGGTGCTTTTTTCTACATAGGGTTAGTTTTAAAAAATTTTTTTGTCGTACACTCGAGAGTCCAAATTAAGCCCAAAATTCTGATGCACTTTGTTTTTTGCAGATTTTATTCTGAGCAAGAGGGTGGTTTTTTTGCACATAGGAGGTGGTTTAAGCATTCTTTTTGCATTCGAGAGTCCAAAATAAGCCCAAAATCTTGGTGTACTTTGTTTTTCCCGAGTTTGAGCTTCTACATAGGGGGTTCGTTGAAATTCCCAGAAATTTACAAAAGCTCTCCTCTAGCTGCTCAATTAATTAGATTCGTTTATTTATATTCTAGTATTATGTCATTCAAAATACATATTTCCCAACAATTTTTGAACACGCCAGCATGAAAAAAAATATTTCGTAGAGTTTGATGCCAGCCCCAATCCTATGTAAAGTGTGAAGGAAAAATATGGAAAATGTACGTCTTTTTAATGAAAATAACATATGTCTGGAATCGTCAAAAGCCGTAGATCATGAATAGCTTATTTTCGAATCGCTAAGTGCAAACCTGCACATTTTTTCGTTTTTTCCCATCGAACCATTAGTACTAATGACCCTTAATCAGCTTTGTCCGTTCGACGGCTAATGTTAAGATGCGGAAAAGGTAGTAGCATGGAGGGGGAAGGCACCACCCGCTGTGTTCCCCTGACCGTTCCGCAACTCGACCTCAGCTCCTGTATCACTAGCATCGATTTCAAGTTGAAATGGACTTCCAAATTCAGGGCAAGCTATTAGCTATTGTTGGTAAGTGTTTAATGGTCGTAAATGCCTGTTCCTGTTTGTCAGTCCATTCCCACTTTATTTCTTTTTTAAAGAGCTTTTGGAGAGGTTCTATAATCTCCGCAAATTTCGGAATGAATTTTCTATACCAGGATGCCATTCCTATCAATCTTTGAATTTTTTTGACCATTTTGGGTCTTGGAAAATTTAAAATAGGTTCAATTTTATCCTCATCTACTTGTAAACCTTTTTCATTAACTTTAAATCCTAAATATTTTATTTCGGCACATCCAAATTCGCATTTATCCAATTATATTGTTAAATCTGCGTCCTTCATTTTATCTAACACAATTTCTAAGTATTTTAAATGTTCTTCAAAATTTTTCGAGACTATTATTATATCATCGACATAGCAAAATACATGTGGTCTTAAATCTGGTGTTATTATTCTGTCCATCAGGCGCTGGAATGTAGCGGGAGCATTTGTCAGTCCAAATAGCATTCTCTTAAACTGATACATTCCTTTGTCCGGGACTATAAATGCTGTAATTGGTTTAGATTCCTCGTCCAACGGTATCTGATGATATGCCGAACAAAGATCTATTTTCAACATGTATTTTGCTGATCTCAGGGCATCCAATATTTCTGACATTATAGGGATTCGGTATAAATCTTTTTTAGTTATTTTATTAACTTCCCTAAAATCCAAACAAAATCTATATTTACCGTTAGGCTTTTTTATCATTACTATAGGGTTTGACCAATCACTATTAGAAGGTTCTATAATTTTTTCTTCGAGAAGTCTATCTACTTCCTCATACATAAATTCTCTTATTTTAGGTGACACATAATAATATAATTGTTTTATTGGCTCATGACCTTGCACATCTATTTTATGGCGGTTTTAATTCTGTTCCCTGATCATTCACTTTTCTTTTAATCAAGTTTTCTAATTGCACTTGTTGTGCTTCATTCAATTCTACAATACCTTCGCTAATTTCATCGCAGAATTCTACATTTTTCTTTCTTTCTACTTTAACGCGTGTGATATTATTAATCACCGCATTATTTCTAAAATTATACCAATTACTTTTTCTAATTGCAAATAATTTTTCATTATCGAATCATTTTTTCCTTTGTTTTATCAACAATTGTCTTAATTTTAGAATTCATTTTCTCTTCATTATATTCTAATGGACCTTTAAATTCTTCTTCTAATTTTCTATCTTTATTTTTCGTATATAAACTTGTATGTATTTTGCTCTCGGTCTCTATTTTATTCCTATCCTTATTTCTTTTCCTACTTTCTCTCTCTTTATTTTGACTAGCTTGCTTGTTCAATCTCTCAACGCTCACGCTGCGCTGGCTCGTGCCAGTGTTGCGTCGCTTGAAATGCAGGGTTTAGAGCGTGGGGTTCCATGCCCCGCTACTCCCTTTGCTTGCCGGGGCGCTGGCGGGTTTGAGTCTCTATTGGTACCTGAAGGGAGGGCCTGTTGTGAGGGGTATGGTGAAGCGGGAAAAGAGCCTTCGCACGGTAGCAAATCTGTCTCTGTCCCTTGCATGTGGTTTCGCAAGCTAATCTTCGATCCGAACTTTAATTTCTTGTCTCCCTTCTTCCTATCTCTATCTATTTCGGTCTCTTTCTTAACCGGTTTCTGCATTTTAATTAAATTCGCTTCTATTGTATATTTAATATTTGGTAATTCTGGTGACCACCAAATCTTTTTCTCATAATCCATTTTCAAACCCAGTCTTTCTATTATTAGCCTGAATAATAAGTATTTCTCCGTGTGACCTACTTTAATTGGAATTGATACTTGTCCTATTATTTTTAATTTTCGGCCATTTGCGACCATTAATGTGTCATTTTTTAGTTTTTCAATTTCATAGTCTAGTTCTTTTATTGTTTTTATAAATTTTTCACCTATGTAAGAGTGAGTTGCACCGGTATCAACTATCACTCTGAAATCATGATCTTCAGAATCTACCATTAAATGAAATCTTGTTTCGTCCGAGTCGTTTATGTCTATGTCTAGAAATTCTGGCAGTCTTTGGTTTCGTCGACTATTTTCCGCCTTCAAGTGCCACCGTTTGCATTTCCCTGGTCTATTGTATACCAGCAATCGCGTTGTAAATGGCCTATTCTCCCGCAATTGTAGCATGTTATCTGTTGTCGCGATCTATATTTTGAATTTCGGTTTAATAAATTTGAATTCATGAAATCCTGTACCCTTGGATTCATTTCACCTTTTTTATTATCCCTATTATTTTCTTGATTTAAATTTTTCGTATTTTTATTCTGTCCTTTATTATCTTTTGCTTTGTTATTGTCCTCTTCCGCATTATATGAAAGCACTGGTATTTGCGGATTATTTTTATTTTGTTCTGTCTGTGTATTTCCTAACAGCTGACTAATTGAATTTAACAATTGGTCCGCTGGGCTTTGTTTTCTATATATGTTATTGTGATTATTTTTAAATCGTGGAATTTTTTAAAATCCAGGATTATTTTGATAATTATTATTATTTTTGAATCTCCGATTAAAAAATCTAGGATTTCCATTTGGAAATCTAAGTTGAAATTGTCTATTTTGCTGATTTTGATATCTTGGTCTAGATTGTCTCTGTTGATTTTGTTCTTGACTTTGATTTTGCTTCCTATTTTGATTTTCATTTTCAATGTTATTTTGACTCTCATTATTTTCTTGATCCTTTTTACTTTCTTATCTTTATTTTTATCTTTATCTAAAATGCTTAGTTGTTGACCTCCAATTTTAGATTTTGCCAATTCTGTTTCCCATTCTCGTCCTAATATTTCTAATTCTTCAACATTTGAGAAAGCATTTCTTTCTATGTAAACTTTGTATTCTATCCTTAAATTCTCGTATGTTTTTCTGAATTGCCATTCTAAGCTTGGTCGTGGCATTTGTTTTTCAAACAGTTGTTTAATTTCTGTTATAAAAGCGTGAATATCTTGTTCTTTTTTCTGGTTACAAAATTTTATTATATTTTTTTATTACTTCCGTATATCTTTCATTTAAATATACGTCTTTAAAATCTTTGATAAATTGGTTTAAATTTTGCCAAGTATCTTTATTAACCTGAAACCAATTTAAAGCTTCCTCTTCAAAAACCGCGTCTAAATTTTCTAAAATATCCATTTCGTTAATTTTATAACCTCGCTTAAATCTAATCAAACTATTCCAAAAATAAGTTGGACTATTTTCCGTGTTATTTTTAAGTTTTATTTTGGCCAGTTTGACATTATTTGAAATGGGGTTTGAATCATTCCAAAAAGAAAAAGAGTCGCTGGAATTTCATGAGAATTAGTTTCTTTCATATTTCTCTCTATTTCGGTTTCTCTACTCCTATCCATTCTACTCTGTATTTCCATTTCGTAATGTGGCGCGTTTGAATTTCTTATAATTGATTGCCTTTGCATCGCTCTCGGTACTGAGGATCCGTCCTCTTGACCGCTGCGTCTGTTTGTTATTCTTTTCCTTGCTCTTGCTAACGCGTGCCTTTGCTCGTTATAATCTAATTCTGTTTCTTCGAAATGAACCGTATTATTTCGTATCTTATTATTTTGATTTACTAAATTTTGTGTTATTTTTAAAATTCTATCCATTTTATCATTAAAATTTTTTTTTCATGTGAAAGTTGTTTTATTTTCATTTTATCACTTATTTTTTCTCCAAAATTAATTAATTCTTCTGCACTATTCTAAAATTCAGTATTATTTTCTAAAAACGAATCAATTTCGAAGGTTCTATTATCGATTTTTTCGTTATATTTTTCCTGTCTTTTTATTTCTGTTCGTAATTTTTTTCGTCTTATCCTAGCTTTTTCTACTCGCTCATTTTTAATTCTTTCTTTTCCTTTTCTAAGATTTTCTTCTCTTTCTAAATTATTCAATTCTAAATGTTTTCTGTCCTTTCGACCTTTCGAGTTCTTTTCTCTTTGCCTCGATTTCATGATCTATTTTACTCATTTCTGACTCTCGATTTTCAAAAATGATACTATTTTCATTGTCTACTCTCCAATTACCTAATGTATTCTCGGTATTGGGAGACAGTAAACCAATCACTTGTATGTGTGGGGTATCGTCTTGTCTATGTTCGTTTGGCGTACTTGCCATCGTACTCTCTGTATGCGTTTGTGTTGGTACTGTATTTCTGTGAATTGTACCTGTCGTTTGACTTGATTGTACCGCCCCCCATTCTAATTCTCTTCTAACCGTTACAAATTCTAAAATTCTGTTCCTTGTTTTTTGTCTATATACTTTTTGAACAGATTGACTTTCCCTGTCCCCATTTTCCAAATTATTTAAATTTTCTTGTACATTTTCTACCTCAATATTTATTTCTGGGATTTCTCTAATCTCCCTTTCATTTTCTACCTGATTTGCCATTTTCGGAATACTTTTAATTTTTCCCGATCGCAAATACATTAATTTAATTTTTGCTTTCTATCTACTATAAATTCGTTGACTAGCTCTTGGGTTTATATGCTGATGAAAAACCGACACGTTCACTCAGGTGAGCATCTCGGTTTTTCTACTGTGGGGTAGCGCGTGGCTTGACTACGTAGTGGACCAATCCACTGAGGGCGAGAACGCTTGGGGACGTTTGCTATACGTTATTCTATCTGCTTTTGCACGCCAATTTGTACGACTGACGCCACATTCTTTTTCCTAACTTTCTCAATTTTCTACCTACAGCTTTCTAGTTTTTTGCCAGCAATGTTATTTTGTTTTTTCTTTCTTTTCAAATGACTTTTTTTTTTCTTTCATATTCCCTTCTATTTCAATTTTTGGTTTAGTTTTTTCTTTTAAATAGGAAAAATTTCTTTTTTGCTGAAATGTTTGTTAAATCATGAAAAATGAAACTCCCACGGTATATACTGACATCCAACAACATTTGCCATTGTTATAAACAATAAAAATGATCAAATTCGGAAAATATTGACAGGAAACTGCAAAACTTCACGTCAGCTTATATAGTTGGTTCTGTATACCTGTGACAGTCCACAAGATCCTTATACATGGCGCTAAGGTCATTGAAACTGCCCCATTGCCTACCCAGTAAAAAAACTAATAGCGATGAATTGCGGCGAATTGACATTTTTGAATTCGCCCGAATTTAGCTTTCTGATTCGTTGAAACGAATTGAGCCCGCGTGAATTAAATGCATGTCAATTCGCCTTAATTCTTGGTGAAGGTCATTTCGAAAAAAATTACTAAAAAGTGCATGTCTGAAGACTCGAAACAGCGATCCCAAGTGTATGATTCCAGAGGGCGATCACTGAGCTACGGAACTCGTTGACAGATATTTACAGCGGATCCTTTATGGCTAGCGCGTTGGTTATACCTAACGAATTCGATTGAAAAGACCACTCATTAACTGCATTCGCGCTGACGAATTTAGGCGAATTGAAGTTTGTCTTCAAACCGGGCGCATTAAATGAATTGGCCTGCACTGAAATTAATTTGTGCTGATGAATACACACGAATTGGTGCCCCTAAAAATTTTTTGCTGAATTCAGGCGAATAGGATATTTGAAGATTTTATTACTTTTTACGAATTTAGACGAATTCACAATCTGCTCCAATTCGTGATTGTCGTGAAGCGAGATTCACGAGATCTCCTAGCGTATTCTTCTCAATTCGCCCCAATTAATTTTTTTTTACTGGGTATCGGCCAATTGACAGAAGAGTCCCAAGAGGCGAATAATAAGATTGTTAAGAGGATAAGGGAATTCAATACCCGTAAAATCAGTCGGATTGCAACCAATGAAGATTTGGGTCACAAGTTGTTGAT
>JAUMHM010000005.1:54200573-54229682 GCA_032362435.1 Melikaiella ostensackeni
CTGCAGGCACATAAAATGCTGATTTCGAATAAAATATCGTACATTACTCGTAGCATTAGACACGTCTTTACACGTGGAGCTCATTATTTGCAAACACTTGTTTTTAACACAAAATTCAACTATTAAAAATTGAAGAAAATTGAAAATTGAATTTTCAACTGTTGAAAACAGAAGAAATATAAAAATTACACTGTTGAAAATTTAGTTTAAAATTTTCTTCGATTTTCAAGAATGGAATTTTTTTATTCAATTTTCAAATTTTATTCAATTTATTCAATTCAATTTTCTTTAATTTTCAATGGTTAAATTTTCAACAGTTGAAAATTGAAGAAAAAAGCTAATTTTATGTTAAAAATGTTATATTTACATAATTTTACATGAGAATTTAATAGATAAACATTTCAATCCATGAAATAAACATTTTCAAAAAGTCAATTTTTTGGAAAATGTGTCGCCTTTTCTTTTAAATTTTCAACAGTTAAAAATTCATTTTTTTTTGTCAACATTCATCATTTCAGTTGAAATTCGTCTTTTTGGTTGAAATTTCACCTGTTTTGTTGAAAATTCAACTCCTTTAATCCCTTTTGAATACGTTTTTTTTTAGCTTAAAGTATTTTATACACCACTTTTTTATTTAAGAGGCTAATTTTTGTCTGATTTGAAAAGGCTACTTTTATTTTTATTTTTGAAGATACTTTTTTCTTCAGAAAGATACTTTTTTCAGTTCTATGGAGCACTTCGAAGGCTGCCAAGGTGTAAGGTTGTTTTCATGCCTGAAAGAAAAATTGATAACGGTCAGGGACTATGAAAAATTGGTCAAGGAAAAGTCAGGGAAAGGCAGGAAATTAAAAAATTGTGCTTTCGCAGCAACCCCAATTTAAGTTTAAACCCTACGAAGAATAGAAACCGGGGTCTATTAGGGCGCACTCCCATGGAGGTAGATTAGTCGAATAATGGAATAATTCTGACCAATGAGGTGATTGCTAGTGTTTGCGTAATAACCCCATTGGTCAAAACTATTTCACTTTTCTACTAATCTACCTCCATGTGACTACGCCTTCTATACATTAAGCTATTTCACTAACTCTACCATTGCTGAAAAAGTTGACCATTTGCAGTATATATCCAGTAAAGAAATGATCTTGGAATTGTCAACTAAAACCAGAAAGCAGGCAGACTACACTTTTTTAAGCTGAAATGTGTACCAAAAATGCGTTTTTTCATTTTCGGTTATATTTGAAGCTTATAATACTGGGTACGCAATGCATGTAAAGTCAACTTTTTCCGCAAAGGTAGTGTTAACGAAATAGGCTAATTAACACAGGTGGCCGGCAGTGATGCCAGTGTGGGCACCCTGTGCTATTGCGTTGCGTTGGGGCCGCGCGCTGGTTGGCCGCAGTTGACGCGCAATTCAAAATGGGTATTAGAAACAAATTTTGTAATTAAAATAAATAATTATTATAAAATGCAGAAGAATGCATATAAATTGTATAACTCTTGACTTCAGACAAGAAAAAAATTTATAACACATTTATTTTCTTTGAATTCCAAAGACTAACTTATATTTCACGAAACATTTTTTAATGAATACATTCTCAAATACCCTATAATATTTTAGTAGCTTAATAGATACATAGCCATTGCAGAATATAATAATAATAATAATAATAATATATTCAATTTGGTACAAATATCCAACTCAAAAAGTGCCTTCGACATATTGGGCTGTAACCATCTTAAGTCTGAGATATAATTTAATATAATAATAATAATAATAATAATAATAAGCTTCGGTGGCTCAGGCGGTTAAGCACTCGGACATCCTCCTAGAGGTCCGGGGTTCTATTCCTGAGCCTGTACCTCTGGAAATTTTTCCATGTACTTTTGCCGCGGTTCTGGTGGTTCGGATTTCACCTTAAGCTGTAGGTCCCCCCATCATGCACTTGGCTGCAACCCAGTCCGTGGATGGTGAGGTAAAAATTATACCAGACTACCCAATATGTCAAATTATGCATGTTTGGTGCAAATGTCCTTCTCAAAAAGTGCCCTCGACATATTGGGCTGTAACCATCTTAAGTCTGAGATAGAATTTTTTGTATAATAATGAGAATAATGATGTTTCTTCTTCAAACCACTCTATTCCATGATAATAGCGGGTGGATAGGTGACGATGGATAAGCTACCACAGAAAAATTCATGACTATGTCGCAGACAAATTTATTAACATCATATTACAACTATTACAAGAAATACAAATTTTGTGATTTTTGACATAACGATATTACTTACAAGTATCAGATTTAAATGTATACCTGCATTGAGAAACGGCACGAATATATTTCTCTAAAATTGCATATTACTCATTTCGTTGAGTGACTAATTAGCCAATAGGCCGGATAGTGTCTCTGTATATTCATTTGGGTCTTTCGTATACTTCATCATCAGGATATAGCTTGTCCTTTCCTGTTATTTGCATATCGGTGGGTTTATGGCCTACGAGATCTAATTCTAGTCGAATCCAACCTCGCTGGGCCCAGCGGTATATTCCGTAAAGTTTCATATCATATTTATCCATGAACAATCCGATGATCTTATCATGCTGATCTACTACTACATCATACTTATTAGCTGGAATCCCGGCAAAAACAAGAGTTTTCCCTGGTGGTTGATAATGTATCGTATAATATCCCTTATCTAGATAGTGACGTTTTACTATGCGTAATCCTTCAGGTAATTTGTGAACCTTAGGTGGAGAAGGTGAGTTACGTTGAGGAGTTTGGCCAGAATTTCCGCTGCTCGATGAACCTTATTGGAAGAACAAGTAGAAACAGATGAATTTTTGATTTTTGATACGCAAGAAAAGGTACCCCTCTGTCGGTATAGAGTTAGGCTTCATCCAAAAATTGCATAGGGTGTTTTTCTGAAATTTCCAACCCCCCTCCCCCTCCCATTTAGGATAACGTAAGATTTGCTCTGACCCTGCCCCCCTTGACCCAAAATCTTACTAAGATTTTACAAACTTGAGTAACGAATATAGATATAAATTCTGTTAATAAAAAGAAGTAGGGCCTTTATGAAATTAATTCTAGAAGAGGAAGTTTCCATTTTACTAACTTAATATTTTAAAGTATTAAAAAATAAACTCCAATGTTTGTTCAAACTATCATTCTTTAGTCTCTAAATCATCAAAATTCCTATTCATATATCGCAAGGGTTTAATCGTTTCTGTTCGAAATTCAACAATTTTATTCAAAATTCGTATCTTTTAGTTAAATTCAACTGTTTCTGATTCAAAACTGAAATCGTTTTCGTTTGAAATATCAAGTATTACATTTTCATTGAGAATTCTCTTTTTTTGCTTGGAAAGTCTACCACTTTGTTGAAAGATGATTTACTTTGTTAAAAATTTATTTTCCTGGTCGAAGATTCGTCATTTCAGTTGAAAGTTCATTTCTTTGGTGGAAAATTTAACTTGTTCATTTTTTGTTGGAAATTATTCTTTTTTAGTAAAAAAGTTCAACTACACTCATACCCCGTTAGTGTGCCCCCCTTTGTGTGCCAGCTTCTTGGTCGTTCACACATTGATGTCTCCCCCCCTGAGCGTCCCTTGACGGCCTATACTCAAGGTCTTCGCTCGGTTAGTCAGCGGTGTATCGGAAGTTATTTATTCTGCGACTCTCTGCACATATACTTTTGTATGTGCCGGGTTGAGAGATTATATATGCGGTCTTAAATGTTTACTGACTTTTCGCTCTAAATCCGGAGAAAACTAGATTTTAATGGTCCCCGTTACTGTGCCGGCCAGACCCGAGGGCGGCACACTAACGAGGTATGAGTGTATTTGGTTGAAAATTCGTCTTACTGGTAAAAAATTAATTTTTTGGATCGGTTACCGTTTACGGTTTACGGTTTAAAGTTCAATTATTTGGTTTGAAATTCAATTATTTTGTTGAAGAGTCATCCTCTTCGATTGAAATTCAATATGTTTTGGTGGCGGATTGAATTATTTTGTTCAATGAAACTGTTTTCCATTCGAAATGAAAATCGTTTTTAGTTAAAATATTAACTATTCCATTTTTGGTTGCGAATTCATGTTTTTATTTTTATTTGAAAATCGAACTATTGGTTTAAAAATTTATTTATTTTGTTGATAATTTGTCCTTTTTGGCAGAAAATTAAATTTCTTGGTAAAAAATTCATATTTTTGGGTTGAAAATATAACTGCCTTGTACAAAATTTGAATTTTGGCTAAAAAGTGGAACATTTTTGATGAAATTTGTCTTCATTATTGACTGAAAAATCTTTTTTGGTTAAAACTTCAACTCGTTTGTTAAAAATTCGTCATTTTGCTTTGAAAATTTTCCTCTTTTGGTAGAAATTTAATCTTTTTTGATTAGAAGTGCAACTGCTCGGTCGAAAATTAATCTCTTGTAGTTGAGGATTCAACTATTTTGTTGAAAATTCGTGTTTTGTTAATTTGTGGATGACCCCTTCCATAAAAGGGCATATAGTCGAAAAAATTCCCGACATTTTAGGCCCAGTGTAAGCTATATAAGTGAATTTGAAAAAACACACACAGATGTTCGAAGCCTTTTTCATGTCAGCTAAAAAAAGAGATTAGAGTGTCAAAATACAGAGATTTAACCAAATTATTAACAAAAATAACAGAATTATAAACATAAAAATTGTTTCAAATATCCAGTTGGCTAATATTTTTCTTTTAAATCGGTCAACATTAACCTGTGCCCTTGGGCTTTAACAATTGACATAGGTTTTTAAATGGGAAAAACTAAGTTTTAAAAAAAACGGGAAAAAGTAGTACTTGCCATTAACTTTTTGTAAATGAAAGTTTAGTTGCTTCTTGAGGAATATTCAAGAAATAATTTCTATTCAACAACTTTTAATTTTGAGCCCGCCCAATTCCCTGTCAACATGAAATATTTTTATTCCATAAATGATAAGTTTTCAAGTATTTTCAAACTGATTTTTGATTAGCTAAACAATTATCATTTGTTTAAATAATTTTTCTTTTCCTGTAAATCGCAAAAAGTTATTATTTTTGAGAATATATCATTTAGTTTATGAATTTCAAAAGTAATATTTCTCGTTTAACATATCTGGCAATTATTTAAACAATTTTCATTCACTTACACAATTTTTTTCCTTGTGAATAGTAAAAAATTATTATTTTATAGGAATAGTAACACAACTAACAAATGTTGAGAATAATTTGTTATTTTGAAGGATACTTTTCAATCATTTAAATAATTTTCATTCGCCTTAACAATTTTTTCCCTTCTGAATTGTGAAAAGTTATTATTTTTTGGAATTATTGACACAATGAACGAATCATAAGTTTATTATTTTTTTGATTAGGCTATTTGGCAATTATTTCAACAATTAAAAATAACTTACTTGCACTTTTTCAAGAAAGAGGTGAAGAAAATTCTAGTTTTTGTGAATCTCTTACACTATGTCGCTCATTATTTAGTACATCCTTATCTTGAAATTTCTACGTCAACTGTTCAAGCAATAATGATTTATTTAAACCTTTCTTTTAGTACAATATGTATAGTTATTTATTCAGATCGATTTTGATGAACATGAGTAATTTCTCAAACACATTTTAGGTACTACTTTTGCTAGAATAATCTAATTTAATTTTTCCAACAAATTATTGTTATTGAAATAAAAAAGGTATATGTCCTTAGACAAGGAAATACTGACTGATAAGCGACATAGTATGAGAGATTCAAAAAAAATAGGCTTTTCTTTACCTGTCATATAAAGGGTAAAAGTGAATGATTATTAATTGTTCAAATAATTGCGAAATATATTTTAGAAAAATACTACTTACAACATTCATTAATTGTGTCTTTAATTCCAGAAAATTTTAACTTTTTACGATTTACAGAAAACAAATTCTGTACACAAATGAAAATTGTTTCAATAGTTGCAAATATTACTCTTGAAATTCATCAAAGGTGCCATTCATCCCGAGAAATAATAACGATTCACGATTTACAGTGAAACAAAAACTGTGTGAATGCATAATAATTGTTTAAACAATTATGAATTAGTTAAAAAATACTTGGAAACTTGTCATTTACCGAATAATATAATTCGCTTTGAAAAAATACCGTATTTAGCATGAATTTTACATAAAACTGTTAATTTGCATTTTTTATGGCATTTTCTGGGCACAATAGAAGGAGTTTGGGGGAGGAGAGTCAAACTTTAAATTAATTGGGTGAAAATTATACCTTGAATTAAGACCACCCTAGTCCACACAAACACCTAATTTTGACGACTTTCTCAATGTTTCTTGAAGAAACGCATTTTTAGAATATTCTAATTTCAAGAAGTTAACTTCAAACTTTTGAGATTTTCTTCAAATTAACAGAATTGGCAAATAAATTGTTTAGGAAATACTTGAAATTGGCATCATTGAAGAGAATCACTTCGAAAACGTCTTGTTTTTTGATGTCTTCAATTTCTGTTAATGATTCTTGAAAAATGAAACGAAATTTTGTGCAGAAAACTCGGAAAAAAGGTCAGAATTGACAGTTTTATGTATTTTAGGGGATTTTTCCAAATTTGAAGTTGAAACAGAGGGATTTAGGTAAAAAAGTGGGCGAAATGTGATTACTAAAATTTACCTAATGAATCTGTACTCGGAAATTAAATTTTTTCCTAAATTAATTTTATTTTTTGCATGGACGTTGAAACCAGAGGAAACAAATTTATTTCACCAAGTTAAGTTTGATTATTGAATTGATGATTTCCAAATATACAGGAATAATGATTATCTCATTTTTTCAAAATAAAGATTTATCACGTGTTGTCTGCTTACTCCCTAAATCAAGATCCTTGTAATTTTGAAAGTAATACTAATTTATTTCTCAATTTTCTCAGAAATGAAGTATTTAAACCACATTAAGAAATTATTCTTTTTCAAAAGCTTTGAGTTTGAAATTGGTCTATGTTCAAAGTACATATTAACTTCATTAGTTTTCAGATTAATGCACTTATAATAGCACTCAAATTATATACGTGCTGTATACGCTTTCTATTTAAAACCGTTAAATTTGAAATAATTCAGCTTTGACCGCATCTATCTAAATCTAAATGAGATTGATTTCACTAATTACTAGTGAAACTCCAATTCAACTATAATATAATTAGAGAAAAGTGATCCAATAAAGATCAGTAAAAAATCTACTAATTCTATAGTGGAAAACTGTACTAGCTGCTCCGTGAGAAAGTACATCCCTATTGAAAAACTCCTCGTGTTACTTTCAAACATGATTTTAAGATTCCTCGATAATTTTTTCGCAGAGTATAAATTTATTTAAGGCTGGATACATTAATTAAAAGAAAGTGATAGACACGAAAGAAGTAAAAAGTCTAAAAGTTTAATAAAAAAACACGATTGAGTAATATTTTCAACTTCATGTTGTGAAAATTATAGGAGGCAGTATTGTGAAACTTGTAAATGGCCTACGTCACTTCCACAAACATGAGGTATTTACAGGTTAAAGCTTCAAAATGGAAAAACAAGAATTATTTACACACTTAATTTATTTCGTCTTGGTTTATTTCGAAATTTATTAGAACATAACAACAGCTGATCACTCAGGTTGCGTCATCACTACACGTCCACAATTTCATATCGAGAAAAATTGACAAATTTATCTTATACATTACTTTTTACAATTTTTTTCCAAATTGTGTGTAATTTTAATTTTTAAGGTTCGATTCAAAACCTTCACAGATTTCATCAAAAAAAAAAAGAATAACCGTATTGAATTATTTGTAATCTCCCCTTGTTATTTCAGGGTTGTAACTAATTACCATTAGTAGTTTCTATATTCATTTAGTCTGGAACAGATTTGCAGTCATTAAGGAATTTTCTCAACTAGAATTTTTTTATGCAAAATACTTATATGGCTCTCCCTGACAATATGTACGGTCTCGGCTTCATGTCACATTATTTTTTATGTATTTCTGAATGAATTTTACCTTGTGCTGGTGGATTAAGACGTTCGTACCGAGGTTTCTTGTTCGGGCTGTTGTCGGACTGTTCACTTAATTCTGCAACGAAAAAGATTCATTTCTCTGATTACAAACCAACCGAGTATAATCTTTCTTGTTGATTTTTTAAATGAAGCTAAAGATTGAGTAGTTTTTTGCTTCACTGTGTATCTAGCATATCCTCAAAGATGATGTTAGCTTAGAGGAAACCTCTCTACAATGGATAATTATTCATTCAAAGTGTAGATATTCGTAAAATAATTGATTCTAAATTCAAATTAATAACACGTATCGTGTCTTTGCTCTTGATTAACTTAAATTAATTTTCCACATACATCACTATTTTGAATTCATGATTGCCCACTTTAGGTTGTATCATTCACTGTATTATCGACATGCAGGGAGTCTGCCGCTATTCTATACTTACCAATGGAATCAAGAATAACGACCAAGGTGAAGAGCAGAGCATAAAGGTTCCTCATTTCTTTTTTAAATAATGGACACACAGACTATTGCAGAATTTTGAGAAAAGCGCCACTGATGAATATTCTAATTCATTTAGTATATATATACTATTTTGAGATATTTGTTTTTTCCCCTTCCCGAGCACAGATTGTGAACGGCCTATTTGTGAGGAATGGTGTCATGACAATTCTTTATCAGCGTCACATAGTTTATTCAGCCATGGTTATTAATCCCTCACACGCGTATAATTTTTTCACCTTGAGAAACTCAGATACATTACACCACGCCACAAAAAAAACAGTTGTCAGTCCCAGAAACCAGAATATGCTTACGCTACGTTCTTGAGGTCGCTGAATCCGAATCCGGAGTCGATTTGGCTTCATCACATCACATTTCGCCTCTAACATAAAAAAACATGGAAAATCGCTTATTTCAGGTGAAAAATGATTCCCATCTATGAAAAGTAATCATATTCTATGTTTTCGAGGTCGCTAAGTATGAATTCGGAGTCGTTGTGATTCTATGATGTTACACTTCGTCTCTAACCTCAAAAAAAACATGGCAAATTTGTTATTTTATGTAAAACATGCTTTTTTTCAATGCAAAGTGCTCACATCCTATGTTTTCGAGGTCGCTGAGTACGAACTCGGAGTCGCTGTGGTTTCATGAAGTCACACTTTGTCCCTTACTTCAAAAAAACGTGGAAAATTGGTAATTTTATGTAAAACATGTATTTTTTAGTGCAAAGTGGTCGTATCCTACGTTTTCTAGGTTCCTGAGTCCGAATTCACAGCAAGTTCCTTTCAATTCACACCCTTCTTGAGTATCGCACTCTTTTATGTTCAAAAGATAGACGCCATGGATTTCGCTCCCTTTCAACTCCAAACTGTGTATGTTCTCTTTTCAATGTCCAACAAAAGTCTGTCATCATGTTCATATTCCACCTCCCTTGATAGTGACGTTCCATCTCTTTAATATCTTGATGGCATCTTTCTCCATGCTTTTCACTGTAATCAGACAAATTCATTAGAAAATAGTCAATATGGGAATTTCATACGTGTAACCTTAAGCTCATATTACATCCCATTTTGCCGAAGTTCTGTACCATATTTCTCACAAATCTTTTGTAATTATTACTCTTGTGGTTCCCTAAAATGTTTTCAACAACTTTCCTGAGGCCTAACCAAGCATCTTTTTGCACTTTTTAATAGTTGTGACAAAATTCTGATTCCTACACATTTTTCGGATCTGAGGTCCATCATATATTCCTGCTTTTAGTTTTGCATCCGATAGTCCTGGGAATTGTCCTTGAAGATATATAAATAACTTATCTTCTTCTTCTAATGCTGATAAAAACTGCTTCACAGTGCCCAGTTTTATCTGCAGAAGTGGCACTCAAACTCTCGCCGGATCCACTAGTGGGAGGTTGATGATGTTCTCTGATTCTGGATCAGAAGTTTTTTTGGCTGGCTCATCAATCTTTTTGAAACGATTAGGTTGGTCTTTACTATCCCATAAGCATAGGAAACATGGGTGTTTAACGTTACCTGACTGCTGACCCAGAATTATTCCCAATATTTTGAAATCTTCCAGAATCCGCCAATTGTGTTCTGAATATTGCAATTTATCCAATACCAACTGATATTTTCGTAATTTTCTTTCAACGTGGTTGAATGTGCTATCGGTATGGGAGCAAAAACATTCGTATTGTGAAGCAAAACAGCTTTCAAACTTCCTTACAGGAATCTATGAATAGTCTCCATTCGATGGCTCCGTAAATCCCTGGTTTTAATTCAGTCATCAATCCATTTACATCGTGACAGTAAACTAATGGAGGCTCTTTTTCTTTTGTGAAATATTTTCTGAAATCTCCTTCTCTATTCCTGGAGACAGTTGCTTTCACATTTTTTTCCACCAAATTTTTCTCTTTGAGTATAGAAATTAAGAATTCACTTGTTTCTATAGATAGTCCTAAATCTCTGATGAGATCGTTCAATTCTTCTTTTGAAGAAAGTTGAGGTTTTTTCTCTTTACTTCCTGCATATTCGTCGTCAATGTCAGATTCACTGGAGCATTCTTCTTCGCTAGCGTCTTTTTGGATCTCTAAACTTTCCCGAAAAAAAATACATCCGATTCCTTCAATACCTTGCTTATCTGTATTGCACATCCTGATGAGTCTTATTACTGTCGAATATCGACGTTCGCAATGCTTTTTCATTTTTTTTTGTCAAATCCAGTTACATCGTTTTCGCAGAGACAGCAATCCTCTTCACAAGTCGGTTCTGCCCATAAAGTTGGACTTTCTAATTTAGTATCTTCAATATTTTTACTTTTATGCCAAGGAGTCAATTGTGATCTACAATTATCGCATATTTTATGTGGCACCCATTCTTTATCTTGATAAGCAATTGTGAGATCATAAAAATCTTTGTAAATCGTTTTGATCTGCTCAGAAATTGTCCCAAGAGTTTTTGGTGGATGGAATTCACTGTGTAGCAGAATAAAACAGGGTCTCTTTTACAATGATGTTTTGAGGTGGTAGCTTCAAAATCTACTTGTGATTTAGTACCTTCAGATTTTTGAATGAAATTTTTTTTTCTTTTATTCACAAATGCCATGGGTATATGATAGACCCACACATCGGGGATCCTGTTTCGATAGCAGGTAAGTCTGCCATCCTGGGGGTGATAACCCTCATACCTCCCCAGGGCTAAGTATGAGGGCATCCTACTTTGACGAGGACGAAGTCAACTCGTCGTCAGACACACTACGGCTTCATCCTCACACCCTAATGTCCTCCTGCAAAGCAGTACGCTTCTACTGGCTTCGTTTCTTCAACACATAGTGATACAAATCATTCTACATATCCCCTTTCAGGGCAGATGTCATCGTTCACAGAATCTGTCAGGGTGGCAGGATTTCGACACTCGTTCAAGCGACAAGATCATACTGAGAGAAAATCTCGTTCAGGATTATCAACATAACAAAGATGCATGCATCACCCAACATCACTGTGGGATAAAACATATAATTGTGCAGTGCGAGAACGTGCCAAATGCTGGTTCGCATGGTGGTTATCTGCATAATGCTGTCGACGGCATCAACTTATTTTCGACTAGCTTTCAATTTCCGCTAAGCAAGAAATCGGACGAGTGAACTCTGTTCTGTTGGATTTAAAGTCTTTTCGAAGTGACGTATCAAAAATTGAATGCTGGGACCGTGGTACCGAACCGACTCAGGATTTGTACTCAGCGACCTCGAAAACATAGGATATGACCACTTTGCATTGGAAAAATGGATGTTTCACATAAAATTATCAATTTGCCACGTTTTTCTTTTGAGGATAGGGCCCAAGTATGACGTCATAAAACCACAACGACGCCAAAATCGTTCTCATCTACTCCGAAGACATAGAATATGACCACTTTTCATAGACAGAAATCATCTTTCACCTGAAATCAACGATTTTCCATGTTTTTTTGAGGTAAGGGACGGAATGTGACCTGATGAAGTCAAAACGGCTCCAGATCCTGATTCAGCGACCTCAAAAACGTAGGGTAAGCCTATTCTGGTTTCTGGAGCTGGCAACTTTTTTTTTGTAGAGCTGTTATGTTAAAAGTAAACGCAAATCAAAATCTCATGAATTTAGATATTTTTCTTATGTTTCTTCCATATGATTCATCAAAAGAGAGAAAGGAAATGGAAAAGAATATCTTTTAGGATTTCATTTACGTAATATTCCGAAATCGGTTTCCGATCCATTCCAAACCCATCCGATGGAATTTACATATTCAGGGTAATTAAGGGATATGAAGGAGAAGGGATAGGTTTTAGATAAATCTAGAAGTCGCGTGCTGCTTATTCAAAAGATACAATAATTCCACGACAGCGATCCGACGCGGGTCGCTGATCAATCTCTCTAGCAATCACCCCAGGTGCAGAGCTTCACGGAGCCATCGTACATCACGATTCGTACATACGCACTCAGAGTAACTGATAAAGCCATAGGAAGATTCATACTCTTTATCCCAACCACATCCACTTAGCAAAGCTCTTCCCGAGGGCCTATACGATTCCAAGATCTTTTATTCCAGGCGTCACTCTTGTTCTTCCAAACAATTATCCTTCATGCATCTCTATACTTGCATACATCTCTTGCTTCCTCAGCATCCATACATCTTTTCATGCAAACACTTGTGTTTCTATGACTCTTAATATATCTTCGCTTCAGAGTCACATTCACAGATTTTATCATCCTTTCTTCGGTCTACTTCTGGGTACGCTACCAGTCACCTTACCTACATACACTTGCTTCGTTAAATGTCCCACGTTCACTACTGACTTTGTCTATTAGTGTCTTACCGCACATGTTGCCCAGCATTTGCGTGCCAACCGCGTTCACTTTACTCATATTCTTTTCTTGACTCGTCAGGTCTTACTGTCATACAGCACAGCGGGTGCAAGCACAGAATTATGTACTGCAATTATAGATTTATTTCGTTACATTTTTACTTCCACTAACGGCTCGTACACTGCCGATAACCTTTTCCCCCTCTTTCATACGTCTAGATATCCCTGCATCTATCTTTCTGTGAGCAGTTAATGAACTTCCAAGATACACGAAAGGATCAATTTGTTCTGTCCTCACTTCATTGAAGATAATGTTCCATACTATTTTTTCACCTCTTCTTTCAAACACAATAATTTGAGTTTTAATTACGTAAATCTTGAGACCCATACTTCTTCTGCCAGAGTCCAGTCTGCTCATCATTATCTGTCCGATCGGCCGTTCGTCGAATTTTGAATATTTGATACATAGATGGGTGACCCATCCAATCGAAAGAATCCGATTTCCTTGGCCGTACGTCGAACATCGAATTTTCGACATTCAACGCGGGCAAGATCAAATTGTTTTTTTTTCCGATTCGATTCTGAGATCCGACGAATCGAAACTACCACGTTCGATCCGACAGAATACACACGTTTAATCAGAAAAGCTTTGGATAGCTTCGTGCAAAAATCAGCATTATTATGAATTTTTTCTAACACAAAAACTGCGTTCAAAAGACGTGAAATATTTTCACGAGAAGAAAGCAGCCCTCCATATTATTCATGTAATAAATATTTATTCCAGTATTAATGATTCTATTTTATGTTTATAATTTCATTTTGTGTAAAATGACCTTCCAGACCGTTACTTTCCGAATCTCTGTGTTATAAACAACACTGAATGTGCTGGGACTAGTATTTCGGATGAATTTCACATACAGGCACCATCTAACTTTGAAGCTAGATTATCAGCTGAACTTTCATGTAGTCTTGACTGATATTTGCCATAATTATCAGAACACTTTTGCACAGCTTTGTGCGAAATTCAGTATTGATATGCATTTCTTGTGACATAAGAACCGCTTTTAATGGACGTGAAATCCTGCCAAGAAAATAAAACGATTTACTCACTCCCTGGCACTGACCCATTTGACTTTGGCAAAACAGGGACGTCGATATTTTCAGTCTAACGTGACGCTTGGTATGGTCTGGTCTGGGTCCTAGGAAAAGGAGTAGAAGGACGGAAACATATGGAAGGAGTTAACATAATTTACAAGGGGTACATTACGTTTTCTACCGCTAAAAGCATAAAATTAGGCCTGTAATGAAAACATCGTTATTACTTTTTCCCCCCTATCTCAACTTGGATTTGTCGATATTTTGGCATAGGTCCGGAAAAAGATTTGCGACTTTCAAATATTTGCAGATGCGCTCTTAAGATATAAAAAAGTACGTAAGAACGTCTCTACTCCGAGAAATAAAGATAACTTCTTCAAATTAAGCGTTGATAATGGTCAAAATAATTTACATTACTAAATAATTAATATAGCTAGAGCGAGATGCTTGGTGATGCTTGATAGATCACCTCAAGCTACGCCAAAAATAGCAATCTACACTCGTTCTCACTGAGTCAATTGTTCACAAATGCGAAAAAAAATTTTCAACAAATCTCGATCATTTCAATTTTTACAGACAAACTACTGACTTCATGACAATATTGAATGCAACCTTGTTTATGTAGGAAAGGGTTCCGAATGTTTTATTGTGGAAAACTTTTTGTTCCAGAAACAGCCGTTTTTCTATGATCTTTCTCAAAGTAAATGTCTGATCCACACATGATCTTTCTGGCATAAATCCACATCGTACTTCTCAGATACTTCCTTGAGTTATTGCCATGACCTCACTAATTGCCAATCACTCTATAATTAGTATTACCTTTATCCTCCTTCCCCTTGTAGAATGAAACGATAATCGCCCTTCTCAAATCGTTTGGAATTTCACTGTTTCTAGCACACGTCTCACGTTTTTAGCGTCTGCTTTGACTCACTATTAATTCTTCTTCACTCTGTTTATTTTTGAAACTAGGGATTAGTGATCCGTTCCGCATTCAGAACCTCTCATAACCCTTGTATCTCTTATTAGCCCTCTCAGTCTCTCATCCGCTACAATATAATCAATTACACTGTGGATTTCGCCTCTGCACCAAGTATACATGTGGATCATTTATGTCTGAACCAAATATTTAAAATACAGGAGCTATTATCTGAACGTGAGTTAATTAATTTCTCCCCGTTACCGCTAGTTTTTGGGTCTCAAAAATGACCAAGTATCTTGTCCCTGCCTTCGTGTTGGACACGATTCTTTCCTTAGGATCACAAGTACATAGAATATCATTTAACGAATCCCATGAGGTATCTTTTATAATACTACTGTCACCGCCAACTGCAGCGTAGCCTCTCATACTCTCCTCTTCCTCATTTCAGGTACGCATAAAATATCAAGCTTCCTTACGCGAATTGTATCCCGCGATTCCCTTTCCTCAAGATTATTTGCACTTCTCGCATTCCAAACACCCAGTCTCCACTCATCGCCTGAACTTTTCCAAGGGCATGCCATTCGGCAACAAAGGAAAGTATGAAAAAAAAGTTGGAAACAAAAGATTTATGATCCGTTCTGTCTTCTATACTGAGGAGAGCACCAGCCTCATGCATTTTGGTCTTTAAGATGGGAAATATTATTCATTTCTTCAGAAATGTGATTAGAATTCTTAACCCTGAATAAAGCTTGACAAGCTTTGGAACATCCATAAATGTCTATTACCCTCCAAAAGTTTTCCACACATCCAAAAGCTGCAAGCGTTTTCATAAATTTCTATAAATTTCCAAAAGTTTATAACTCTTCCAACGATTTCTATCAATTTTTAAAAATTTCCATAAGTTTCACAGATTTCCACAAATTTCACGTTTTGTTTTGTTCGGGACTCGTTGTGTCGGAAAGAGGCACATGTTTGTATATATGACACAAATCAGTACATGAGTATCAACTTTTTTCAAGAATTTTTAAAAGTCTAAATAGGGAAAGTACAGGAAAAGTCCCATAGAATCGTTTTTTTCTGTTTAAGACAGGACATTTTTAGGACGAAAGTACCGGGAAAATTCAACTTAATTTTTCCTCATCTTACAAGTGCTAAATAATAATCTGGACGGAGAGCCCCATTTTATTTTTTTCGAAATTCTTACAAATGTTGATGGGACTTATGCCAAAAAAAATTGAGTGAGACTTTTTGCGTACTTTTATCCTAAAAAATTTGTGCTGAAACGGGACACATTTTCAACTGTTTTGATAGTTTAGTCCTATTTCAGGTGTATTATTTTGGGACATAAGTCTCATCATCACTTGTAAAAATTTCCCAAACGAATAAAATGAAGCTTTTCAAGTACTTTCGACCCAAACATTACTTATGATTTCTGAAGATTTAAAAAAGTGACACTTTTCCAATACTTTTGTCCCAAAATGGTTCTGCTTAAAACGAAAAAAAAATTGAGTGAGACTTTTTTGGTACTTTGGTCCTACGAAGGCCCTAGTAAAACGAGACATACTGCAAGCTTTTTCTTATGATTATAATAATACACCGTTGCTTAAATAATTTTAATTAGTTGAAAAAAATATTTCTTACATTTTATCGCAAATTTTCGGAAATTATCGGTATCCTCAAAACCACATGAACTAATCGGGCAACATAAAAAACGAGTTGCGTCGATTTTAATTGTTTTTAGTTGTTCAATCAATTGCTCATTGTTTAAGATGTATTTTTTGACTGGTCTGAGGCAAAGGAATGTAGATTTTTGAAAGTTTTAAAACAAACTCCTTCGAACTATATTTTTTACTACTTTCTCATAATTTTTGAAACAATTTCTTTCGACGTAATATAAAAAATTGAGGATTTCCCGAAAATATTCAGGAAGCTAATATAAGCCTAACGAAAGTAAGGGAATTTTCCCTAAAAAATTGTCAATTATATAATGATAATTATTGTTTTCGAAAATATTCTGGAAGCTAATAACCTGAACATTTAAAAAATTTTCCCAAACATTTTGTTCGAAAAATTTCGGAAAAGAATTTGGAATTTACTCGGAAGTTGAGGAATATTTCCTAACAAACTGTAGGGGAAATTCCGTAAAATTTCGGGCACATAACTAAGGCAAAAGATAAAATTGTTCATAGTATGTCCACCATACTTGAAAATATTGTATAGAAAAATATTTTTACGGATAGAAATTTCAAATTCTGAAATCCATTACTAATTATAATTGAATAATTGAATTGCGGCTTGTGAAAAAATGTTTCAGAGTGAATATTAGAGTGAAATAAAATTGAAAAATTGAAAATTCATTAATAGTCTTCAAGAGAGCTCACAAAAGAGATTTAACAGTTGATATAGTTGTGAGTATGAAATGACAGCTAACAAACTATTTATTTGTAATAATATAAATTAAGTTGCTGTAATATGAAAACAAATATTGTAAAAGTTATATACAATAACATTGTTAGCATGACATCATAATTATCAAGAATTAAGAAAAATTAATTATTTTCACGCGAGTCCTTTTTGCTTTCAAAAGTGAGAATTTCCGATTGATCCGTGAAAATATTAAGGAATATTCCCCATGAATGTATGAGAAAATTTCCCGCAAGGATAAAAAAAATGTATCATTCTCATATAGCTTTGTTAAATCTTCAACATTTACGGATTATTCTCGATTTTTTTCTAAAATAGTGTCCTCTTATTCCGAAATTTTGCAGATATTAGTAAAAATTACCTATTTTTTCGGAAAAAATATTTTTCCTGAAGAATTTGGGATTTTATGCCGAAGGATGTGGAAGATTCCTGAAATTTTCCACAGTGAAGATGTACAATGTATATTTTTAATATTTTCGCTCAGGAAAATAATTGTCTTGAATTAGAGAGACCGTTACTTTAATCAAAGATATTCCTTTTGAGAAACCTTTTCGCAGTTGAGTTTCTTGAGAGAAAAAAATTGTTGAAAATTGTAAGCTCGAAAAAAACTCATTGAAATGAGCCACTGATTTTTAATCAAAATTTTGTTGAATATTTTATGCCAATTCAGGATAACATTTTCTTAGAGAAAACGTTTCTTAGATGAATGTATTTATGGAAAAATCTACAATTTTTTTTGTGCATTAAAGTGAGGGATTCTGAAAAACAAAAGCCGCTTTTCATTTTATCACGAAAATAGTTTAGGACGATAATTATTATAGACTTAAAATTATTTTCTCATAACTTTTTCGATATTTTATAAGTGTCAAGGACAATAGTTATAAAAAAAGTTTATAGTATAAACTGGATAGTTTCAAATAAAAGTATTTTTTTTTTACCCAAAATTATCATAGATTTGAAAATTCGGTACAATTGTAGCGACAATTAAACTCTGTACAAACTTCTGCAGACCTATCTTTACGCAATCATGTTTATTCAACAAATTAAATATTTTGATTTCAAACTCAACAAGATTAAATTCCACAACGCAAAACTCGACATGTGTGGAGTTTACTCAAAAAGTTTTCTGTGGTAGGCTTAGAAATATAAAATTCTGATGAAACTATGGAAGAACGTGACCCTCAAGAGCTCAACCGTCTACACAATAGAGGCGTGAAAACATTGAAAAAAATGCATTTAGCATGGGGGGGGGGGAGGATGAACAGAATTGCTTTTATCATCTCATACATTTAAAAACTCCATTTTATCTGTCAAAACCCAAAAAAGGTTTTGAGGACTTTTTCGAGTCTGTTAAACTGTTAAAATGTATTCTTCGATACACTCAAAGGAAATTTATGTTGAAATTTAATAAATAATTTAATTTATCTCATTTTTCAAGCCAATATAATCATTTCTTCACCAAATCAAAGTTTTTTTGAATATACTCTCTAAATCTAAATTAGTGAGATTTCACGAATTACAATTATACTAATTAAATTAGAGAAAAGTGAACCATTAAAGATTAGTATGAAATTTATAATTCGATTGGTTGTAATATTTAATTATTTGTGTTTGATTTAGTGATTAAATTCATTGGCGTGAAAATGGGAAGCCTGACAAATAGAAAAGTATATTGAAAGAACATGTTTGTAGAAGATTTTCAGCTTTATTGAAACAATAAGAAGGCAATATTGTGAAACTTGTAAACAGGCTACGTCACGTCGAAATGGAAAGAGAAGAATTATTTAGATACTTTACCTGCTTTACACATCTTTATTCATTTGAAAAACAATCTTCTTAATGCTAATTTTTTATCATGAAAAACCATTTTTTTTCGTCCAAAATATTCAAAAATCGTAGAAAAAATCCGAAATTTAATAATCAGGGTGAAAAAAATTTCCGTGAAAGCATGTTTCTTCGATTGAAGTTGAAGCCCTTTCAGGTTCGATTCAACAAATTCAACTTTTTCCGAAATGTGTGCATACGACTCAATAAATAAAATGTTATTTGCATATTTTCGAAAAACTGTAAATTGAGCAGAAAATTTTTCTTTTATTATTGTTCACGAACAAGAAATGTACATATAAAACAATCGCTATAATTTTTAAAACAATCGAATTGTTTTTCGAATTTTTGAATCAAAAAAGAGAACAGAAGATATGAACTGATTTCAAATATTTTTCTCTCTCTCTTTTTCCGGATGCCAATCCACAAATTATTCTTCCTCAGCTCAAACGATTCGATTCATTTTAGCAGTTGCACTCTGCCCAATATTTTTTTAGAAACTGATTTTTTAGCCTCTTATTCCCAAGAGCGAATATAGGTACAATTTATTTTATAAGATTGTAGTTTGATTGTGAGCAATGCTTAGGTTAGATAAAACAAACTAAAGCTTTGCTTATTCAAATTAATCGTTTTATGAAGCCAAGTATTTCAATTATTAGGGAAAATAAAATATTTTATTTTATTTGAAAAAATTTATGGTTGCATATAACCAAATACTTCTCTTATTTAGAAAAATCTTTCGTTGAAACAACAAACTATATCTGCAATTTGAATTTGAAAGAATAACCTAGAAATTTTTGTATATGAAATGAACTTTTCTTTGACCATATAGGGATGCAAAGATTCCTTTGATGTGCGGAAGTATTTTTTTTAAGTCCAAGAAACTTTCTTCTAGGTGTACCCCAAAATGTTGAAGCACGTTCGTACAGCATTTTAAAGTTCAATTCCCCTAAAATTTTTTTTCTTTTTTTCTGTCAAAACATATGCATTTTGAACTAAGAATTTTCAAAAATATATTACTACATAGAGAAAAGTATGAAAAATATATGTTCATAGGATGTCTTCATATATAATGTTATATATTATTATTATCATTTTAATGTATTTTTTATGAAAAATATAATATAAATTCTTCTTATTCATTTATTCATAATTATTAATAATTATTATCAATTAATATTTTGAAAGAACTTAAATCATCGATGAATATTATTTGAAAATTGTATAATTCATATAACATCTAAGACCGAATTTCTAAAATTGTTTGCATTCGATAAACACCACTCTCTTACTGCTTGTATGAATCGGTAGTTTCTTGCCTTGAATTCAACGCTTGGTAAACTCTCGTTGACAAGTTTCTTACATTCATTCAAAATAAATTTTTTTCTCTTATTTATATCACCTTTTTCATAAAGAATTAATCTATGGATGTCTGTCTTTAAATTATTGGAACGATCATTACAATTCGAGGAATTAGCCTTCAAAAGTAGGGTAACTTTGGCCAGTCATATTTTCAATATAAACAACTTTTTTTTAATTCGTTAAATAAGATCTTTAATTAATTCTCTTGTAAATCTAGGTATTCGACATAATTCGTACATTTTGAAGCATCCTGTCTCAGCAATATATTATAATTAACAACTTTGAAATGCAAAGTTTAACGATATCGAATTCCGAAGTTGATTTGAAATGACCCCACAATGTCGAATATCAATTTTTCCTTATGAAAATAAATATTTTCGTTTGATTCGTGAAGACATCAAAAAATATTCCCTATGAATGGATAAGAAAATTTCCCGGAAGGATGAAGAAAATTTCTCATTTACATAGACCTTTGATAAATCTCTAACATTTACGAATTGAAAACTATCACAAGAAATACAAATTTTGTGATTTTCCACAAAAAGATATCAATTACAGGAAACAGATTTGAATATATACGTACACAAAAAAGGAACTCGAATATATTTCTCTGAAGATAGAATATATTTATTTCGTTGATTGTCTAACTATATACACACGATGTCGGATAGTGCTATGTGACCGTCCGCGAAGAAAGGGACCCAACGCCCCAAAAATCGATTTTTAGTTTTTTCACCAATCGATACTTTCTTATTTGCTCTTTCTTAATAAAAGGAGTGCTTCATATACCTGCAAAATTCAAATTGTTATCATGCTGAACCGTCTCTCTAATCGCCCCTCCTGTGAAATGTAGTTCCCGGGCGTTAGGTTCCTTCCTTAATGGACGGTCACATATATTCCTTGCGGCTTTTCATATTCTTCATTATCAGGATATGATGCGGCACTTCCTCGAAGATAAATGTACTCGTGTTTGTGGTTTCGCTCGTATATTTTAACCCAAAGTTCATGACGTTGTTCTGTCTTAAAACTTATACCGAAGAACACATTCTCATACTTTTACGTAAAATATCGGACAATCATATGATTCTGATCAGCTACTACGTTGTAAAAAAAAGGTAGGTATTGACTTTTCAAGATTGCCATTTAGTCAAACAAAAGAATTTATTTTACCGAAAATAGCCCGCGTTAAAGCAAAGAATTAAAAAAAATGACATTCGTCAGTATTAATTTAATAAAGCTAAAATTTAGATTGTTACAAACAAATTAGTGATGAAAAGTTACATCTTCTTATTCTGCCACATTCAAATGCACTCAACCAATATTTTCGGGAGAAAATGGATATAAAATAATATCATCCATTCACGACAGTCGTTTTTCAAAATTGTTAATGTAATTGGAGATAATTTTTTTATAGTTATGTTGCCTTTTTGCCGAACGCCGACCGGGTCTCAGGAGACGCGATATTTTGTAAGAAAGCAGTACAAAGTTTCGGCTTTCTTCACGTTATGGGACCTCAGCAAAAAAGAGTGTTAATATTGAAGAGGCAGCATCTGCAAATAAAGTAATAATACACTCAACCTCACTAAAAATGCTGCCATTATAAAAGACAAGGGGACCAAGGGGACGAGAGAGAGAGATGCTGCGAGGTCAGCGGTAGTGTCTTCTCAACAACGCACAAGTGTAGGAAGAAAGCGGACAGATTAAAATGGTCACCCTCATATGTGTACGTACATACTTAAAAATCAGTACTTTGATAAAGTTTGATTTTCGAGCACAAACATTTTCACTTTCATTATGTTATTATAGAAACAAAATGGCAAAAATACAAAAAAAGAAAATTTTCTTAGAACAAAACTCCAACAGAAATGCTTCATACGGCCCTGATTGTTTGCGGTTTGAAGAGCCCCGAGATAGAACGAAGGCCGGACTTGCATGTTGGTGGCGGTAGTGAGAAGTTACTGGCTGACAGGTGATGAAAGTGTTTTACGGAATTTGTGTTGAGGGTGTGAGTGGAGTGTGAGGGTGGAAGCTCAGGAGGTGAGTAAGGGTGCGTGGGGTGATTTGGAGAGAGAAAAAGTGGTTTTAGACGTATAGGGGAGGTGAGGTTTTGGTTGGATAGGAAAAGTGAGGTTAGGTTGACAGGGAGACGGGAGAGATGGTATTCAAGTGACTGAGCTGTTAAGGGGAGCGAGGGGGCTTATCGTAGGGTTAAGGAGAGAAAGGCGTGTCTGCAAGGGTTGGTGAGGGCAGAATAAAGAGGATAGTAGGATTAAATATATTAATATAGGATTAGTGTATATAGGCGGCAGCGGAGTACAGAGACATCCGGCGGATGCAGTAGGTGCTAAATGGAGAAATCTCGGTTACCAAAGGAAGAGCAAGGAGGGAGCGAGCTGGAGGCGGATAACGAGAGTGTTAGCAGTGAGGTAGACGGGGGGGAGGATCTTTTCACACATCACTGCGGGTAGCAGCGGGTGGCTTGGTTTCAAGCGGTGCGCGGGGGAAGGGGAAAAGGCTGAACTGGGCGAAGGAGGGAAGTGAGAGAGAGAGAGAGAGATAGAGTGTCTAGCGTAAGTGAGGGGGAAGACCTCCCCCTCCAGAAGAGGAAGAAGGATAGTCAAGAAGGTTCGTAGAAAAGCGTGGTAGAGGGTCTGTTAAAGAAAAGTGGTAGAACGTGTAGGTCACCCACGAAATAGGCGGAGCAGGTGGACAATGAGACACTGGGGATGTTGATAAGGAAGATCTGGGGGCTGGGGCAGGACGTAAAGGGGACTAAAGAGCAGATCAAAGATATGAGGGAGGACTTGATGTTTAGAGATGAGAAATGGGAACAAGAGATGAAAGATTTGAGGGAGAAAGTAGAAGGATTAGTGAGAGAAGTGGTGTCGGTAAGGAAAGAAAAAGAAGATAAAATGAAACATATGGAAGAGAAGATTGGGGCATGGAAGAAAAGGACAGAGAAAAGACTTAAGGAGGTAGGTGGTAGGTCAGATATGGGAGAAGGTAGCAGGGGGAAGGGTGAGAAGAGAGGTATGTGGGAGAGGGTAAAGAACATGATGAAAGAGAAAGTGCAAGGGCGTAGGAACGAGAAGAAGGAAATGGCAGCTAGGGAAAGGATGAAGGTAATGGAGTTAAGAATGGAGAGGTAAGAGAGGGCGGATAGGAGAAATAATATCGTGATAAGAGGGTTGAAGTTAAAGAGCGGGGAAAACGAGAGGGCGTTGAAGCACTGCTACAAAGCATAGGGGAGGTTCAGGGTGAGGTAGGTAGAGTAAGGGTGGAGGGAAAAAAGGAAAATGAAGTGGCGGTTGTGGAACTAGAGAGCTGGGAACACAAGTTGGGGGTAATGCGATGTAAAAACAGGATAAAGGATAAGGGGGTTTACATCGATCACGATTTGACGCGCAAAAAAGGGAGATTCAGAGAATGTTTAATGACAGATCCAGAAGGGAGAGCAGTGGAGGGAGAGAGGCGAAGGTATGTAGGGTATAGGAAAATAAAAGTAGAGGAGAAAACGTGGGTGTGACATGAGAAAAAAGAGGATTTGAAAGAAGTACAGGGCGACTTCTTTCGGTGGAAGTAGGGGGGTGGGGGAAGAGCAGAATAGAGCAGTAGTGAAGGTGCTGTATTGGAATGTATCAGGGGTAGAAAGAAAAGATGAGGATTCTTGGAGATTCCTACAGGGATTTGATGTTGTAGGACTGGTAGAGACGTGGGTAGAGAGCAAGGAGTTGGGGAGAATAGAACCAAGGCTGTCAAGGGAGTTTAGGTGGGGAGGCTTCAGGAGGCGGTCAGGCTAAAGAAGAAAGGCAGGGCTAGTGCGGGTATTATAACGGGGCTTAGGGAGGGATTGGAGGGAGAAGTTCATGATGGGGGAGAGGGACAGGGGGTGCAAATGAGGACTGTAAAGATAGGACGGGTGCCGTGCAAGTTTGTGACCGTGTACAATAAGGATGGGATGGAAAGGATTAAAGAAAGGGTGGAAGACGTAATAGGCGAAAAAGAGGAAGGTATGGTGGTACGGGCGGGGGGGGGACTTCAATGCGAATTGAATACACGTATGTGAGTAAGGTGGGGACATCGGTGATTGACTATGTGGTTATGAATATGCAAGGTTGGGAGGAGACGGAGAGATTCGTGATAGAAGGGAGTATAGAATCAAACCATCAGCCATTAAGGTTGTAAATAAGAGGGGAGGCGGTGAAAGGGGAGGAGGAGAAGATGTGTCGATGGGGAAAAGGGAGGTATGGACGAGGGAGGCTATGGAGGAATACCAGGATCAGTTAAAAAAAGTAAGATTCGAAGGAGAGTCGGTGGAAGAGATATAGGGGGATCTGAAAGAGAAAGTGAAAGGGTGTGTGCGAAAGAAAGTATTGAGAAAGAAGAAGAAAAGAAAGGTGAAACCGTGCTGAAATAGGGAGTGTAAAAAGATGAAAAGAAAGGTGAAAAGGAAGTACAATAAGTGGAACGAGGGAACCGCGAAGAGGGAAGAGTACGCAGAGATGAGGAAGGAGTTTAGGTTGATGTGCAAAAGAAAAGAGCAAGAAAGAGAGAAAGATCTGGAGGAGGAGTTCAAAAGTGTTAAGACAGAGGAGGACGTGCGAAAGATAATAAATAGGTTTAGAAAGCGCAGGGTGGGGTAAGTGAGAAAATAGGGAGCGAGGAGTGGAGGGAGTTTTTATGGAAGCATTTCAGGGTTCAGATCAGCGAAAGAGGGATGAGGAGAGTAGAAGAAAGAGAGAGGGACAGGGGGTGGAGCTTAATGATGAGGAGATAGAGAAACAAATAAGGAAGTTGAGAAGATCAAAGGCTGCAGGATTGGACGGGGTGCAAAATGGAGCATGGCTGTTTGGTACACAAGCGGTTAGGGAGAGGTTGGAAGAAGTAGTAAAGAAAGTATGGAGGGGAAAGGATTCCCAGGAGAGTGGAGGGAAGGGTTGATAGTAGGGGCAGGGGTGTCCGCTTAGCCCAACGCTTTTTGCGATTTTAATCGCTGACATGGAGAGTAAGCTAGAGAAAGAAGTGGTAGGAGAAGTGAATGTAGGGGGGGGGGTTTAGAATTTGGTCACTCGCGTATGCAGATGACATAGTGTTGCTGGCAAAAAGTGAGGAGGCCTCAAAGGAGATGATGGAGAGGCTGACAAGATACCTGCATAAGGGTCGGTCAGAGTTAAATGCGGAAAAGTCTAAGGTTATGGTGTTCAGGAGAGGGGTTAGAAGGGATAATTGAGGGGAGTGGAAGTGGAAGGAAGAGGCGGTGCAGGAGGTGGAAGAGTTTGTGTTCCTGGGTTTTCTGTTCCGGAGAAATGGAGGAGTGGATGGTTATGTAAAGGAGGGAGTTAGAAGGGCGAATGTGGTGATGAGGCAGGTGTGGGTGTTGGGAAAGAAGTTGTTTGCAGATGATTTTGAAAGAAGGATGAAGTTGTTTGACTTGCTGGTGATGAGTGTGCTGTTGTATGAAGTAGAGGTGTGAGGGTGGAAGGAAAATGAGGAGGATAATAGGGTACAGGATATTGGTTGAAAAATAATAGCGATTTTTTTATGTCTACAGCTTTTGCTAGTGAACAATAATAAAAAACTATAAATTAGAAGAAATATTTTTTCTCAGTTAAGTATTTTTCGAAAATGTGCAAAAACACATGTTTTTTGGATTGATTCATATGCAAACATCTTGGGAAAGGTAGAATTTCTCGAACATGGAATTTCTTCAGCTTCAATCGCAGACACGCGCTATTATTTTTTTTTTCGTGTAAGACATTTTGTCACGAATTCGGATTTTGTTGCAGATTTTTGAACGCTTCAAACACAACAATTTTTTTCTACATGAAAACAAAATAACAACATGTTTCATTGATTGAAGATAAAGAAATTTCAGCTTCGACACATTGAACCCCTTAGTATGCGCCGTCATGCCCTGACGACAATATGAACAAATCACGCGTGAGTCAGTAGGTGTGAGTTCATATAAATGTATAGGTATATTTTCTTATAGTTTATATTTAACGGCAACAGATCTTTCGATGTTCAACCCCTCAATGATGGCTCGACTCTTGGCACGGATAGAGCGCAATTTCGACACTGACATCACTCGCGTGGCAAACCATACGTTCACGGTACAATCACATTTTGGCAGGGTACACTGGGCATCCTTCTCCTTTCCAGACTGTCAGATGGGTCAAATGAATTCATGGTTTCAGGTTCTGGAGCGAAGCTGTTTACCTAATTGATCGTTCTGCTTGCTAGTTCTGAGTGACGAATTCCCGTATTTTCATTCTGAGATTTTTCCTTATTGTTCTGTTGGCGTTTTCCTTTTATATGCTTCAACGACTTGATACCTATGACTGCAATGTAGGATCTGGACAGATGGATGATGAATCCTATTTCTAATATTGCTACCCTTCTAACGGCTGTATGTATAAAATTGTACGACTCACGGATTACTAGGTGGTGTTGACTGGGGAAGGTTGATTTGTCAACCAAATCTAAAAGAGTTGTGTCTGCTTCGTTTCTTTGCCAGATCATTTTTTAGTCTAAAGATTGATTTAATAGCTTGACAATATAGTCACGATGTTTGCTCATTATGGATGATAATTTAGCAAGGTCGAAATTTATTTGTGTCTTATACAGGTATTCGTGAGGTTCTTTTTTCCAGGTGACGGCAAATACGGTAGTGCTTGCAGTTTTCAGAGAACAACCCGGTGCTATTTGGATTAACCCAGTTTGCTTTATTAAGTATCTTTGCTCGGGTTCTCCTATGCAGAACAAATGCGCTACTTATGGTTTTGTTAAAGTGTAAAACAAGCCTCCTAAGCTGGTGGCCGGAGCCCAAAATGGCTTTTGATCGTACGCGAAACGAATATCACATGTTCTAAAAAGATCCGTGGACGGATAGCGTAGAAATTCCATCTCACATGTCGGGACCAGAACGACATCAAAGATGACCTGAGATACATAGCACAGATATCGGCCATATTCCAGTTGACAGGTCTGAAGGTCATCTTCATCCAGGAACATGTAATTTCGTTGTTCAGCATCCAACGCTAGATATTTTTTTTTTAGTAATATGTACGCACGCCCAGTTCCACTCTCTAAGACGTTTTGTATGGTTGGTATTTGGTTTAATTTATACAGGTAGTTTTCGACCCTGTCCAGGAACGCGATGTCCAAGATCGCTATAAGTTTCTTCTCTTGCACCTCGATTGAGACTGCAGAAATCTTTGCTAAATCTGGTATATTTATCGACGGTAACGTCAAAGGGATCTCCAGCTCTGGAAGATGATCCTGCACCTGCATTGCAATTGTCGACGTTTGCTTATTGGTCAAGAGTGATGGGCGCAGGCATCCTTTCCTAGAGGTGTGAGTTACATTTAGTAATTGTTCTATGGTATGCTCGTAATCAGTTATACTAGCTTCTGATAGAAGTTCTACATTTTCTAGGACTATGATGTAATTTCGTCTGGAGAGGGCATCACTGATGCTATTCATTCCTGGTGCAGCATCAGCTATTTCCTGCTTCACGGTCTTCATTTCTACTTCCAGCTGTGTAAATGACTCATGCAACTTGCGTAGCTTAGATCGAACAATGTGGGTTTCTTGCCCCACCAGGCGAGAAATATTTTTCTGTTCTTTATTAAGTTCGAGCATAGGCCTCTCGTTCCTTTCGGCATCCTCATGACTGAGGACTACGATGGTAGGTCCAGCTAGTTTCCTGATGAGTCAAACCATAGCACCGTTGTATTTATGCGATGTATTGCTGGTGGTACGGATGTTGGTGAGTGCATTTGGGAATGATACTTCAATGCAGGTATCGCCCTAGTGAGTTGCTCTGACACTTCTTCAGCAGTCGCTTCTTATGCTGCAGTCGGGAGAAACCAAGGACATGTCTGCATACATACCCTACTTTTAAACGACAATCTTCGAGACTCTGTTCCAACCTACGTGGACAGTAGGGCAGAACATTCAGCAGAGGTTCCACCTCGAGTAAAATAGTCACTCGCCATACTCCGGTACTCCGTTAGAGAGAGGCCATAAACTCGTGGTGAAGGCCCATATCCTTGATAAACCTAGTATTGGAGGAAGACAGTCCAGGAGGGGAGAGTCCAGGCCCATTGGATTTGGTGTATTCTTCATTATTCGACATTAGCCTCAGAGTTATTCAAATCGTTCCCCTTATCATGATCAATGACCCCCTCAACAGATATGGGCGAGACGGTAATGGAAGCACAATAGGAAACAGGGTTAGCGTCTTGTGTTTTGAAGCTTAATTACGGTTCGAGAGCTTCGCCGAGTTCATATGATGTATTAAATAGTAAAAGGTAGGGATTTGCTTTAGTTTCCTGAGTACCTAGATTTGATTCGAATTTCCGGTCTAAACAATTACCTGTTATTTGTGATTTCTCACCGCCGGTATATCTTTTCCCACTTCTTTATTAACACCTATTCGCGTTAGTTTATCTACCTGTTTATTACCGAAACAGCCTTTGTGATATTGTTGTATATTATGTAATGTGTTATATATATATATATATAAAATTCAAAAAATTGGTCAAACAACCACTACAGGGTCCCCCTGGGAGCGACTGCCATCCATGAAAATGACATCGGCTCCCAGTAGAACCGCGGTAAATCACACCCAT
>JAUMHM010000005.1:54235056-54247731 GCA_032362435.1 Melikaiella ostensackeni
ACAATCACATGGGACATTGCAATTTGATTTTGTGATTTTTCTCAGAGGATTTAAATTCGAAAAATCTGGTAGCTTAATATCATCGACATTTTTTATTCGGTAAATGTATCTTTTACACCCACTGCACAGAACACATGGCAACCGATCATCATTATTATCGTACTCAAACACCTCAGCAATCTTCTTTTGTATTAATTCGGATATATGGATCACTTTCTTTGTTTTTCCGAAGCATAGTAAACAAATTTTACTACGATTTCCATCGTGCGTTACAGCTAAATTTTCCGACATGACAATGAACAATCCACAAACACGATAAAATTTTCATCATGACTCTAAAAACAATTGACAATTAACTTAGTTAGTAAAGTATTAATGCATATTTACCGATTGCCTATAAGTTAGTTTCTAAATAAAAAGACAATTTTGGAGTAAAAAAAATTTTTTTTTATTTTAAGTATAAATTGCGCACTTCTTTCATTAAATATAGTGTTTCTGCATTCTATAATTGAAAAAAATGTAAAACTGCGAAGAAAACCCAACCTTACTCACAAAAAAACTATTTGTACATAATTTTTTTTTTTAATTTTAAAATTAAATTTTTTCGAAATCGAGTCTAGCGATTTTTTTTGTCTTAAAATACTCATTACCCATCCTAGAAACGAAAAAAAATTAAAACTGAAGAGGGCAAGATTGTTTGGGTTGAAATGCATCGCGGCTAGGCGTGTTCACTTTCAGCACTGGTGAGAATGTTTGCTGAAACATCTTTCTGTCATTTAGAAACTACACAAGAGATCTTTTATTCACCCCCATCCAAGTCCTGATATTTAGGGACATGTAACATGAACCATTCGATATCTCTTCCGTCTCTCTTTCCTTATTAATTGCTACGAATCCCAAGATCACAGATATTTAATCTATTTTTTTAAAGAAAATGCACGATAAAGGATTTCAAACAACAATTCTAAATTCTTAAATACATGATGACGAATTTCAATCACTGATTCTGACCACTCAGCTCGCACATACCAGACGTGCTGGTGCAATGGTGCTAAATGCTAGCTTTTAGGGCATAAGTTATGTATGATTGTGAGTCAATAAAACCGAGCAATTTATATATTTTTATTCATTTGTTTATAGTATTACAACTATTCATGTATATTACTCAATTTCAAAATGTATTTTTAATTCATCGAAAATGGGCAAGCCAAAAAGCAACGCTTGGGCGTATTTTCGATCGAAACGCAACCAAAAAGGAGAAATTAAAGGCTATACTTGCATATTTTGCAACAGTATGTATCAAAAAAATGCTACTAGAAAGAAGAAGCATTTAAAAAGTTGCCTCAAGTGTCCGAGTGCAGTAAAAAGTTTATTTAAGGTAGAGACGCGAGCACCACGTGAAAAATTCAGTAGAGCTGAAATCAATGGTAAAGTACAATTTATTAACACCTTACAATACTTTATAAGGTTTTGCTTTCTTTTGAATAGTTTACTGCGAAAATTTCTTCTATTTAACTATAACTTATTACAAGATTCCGTACTATTATGCATGGAAACATTGACCCTGAAAGTTAAAAACTTGAAACCTGAATTTTCATTACTCTTTTATAGACAATTGTGATTCTGACAGTGAAGCTTCAGCAGAAGTTGACAGCTTCACAATTTCTGATAAGACCGAAGAAGTTCATACAAAGTTATCTGAGAACTCAAGGGAACCGAAACTATTTCTAATGAATAGCCACCTAGATTTTATCACGCCGAATGAACAGGTCAATAAATTTATTAATATTTTTAATTCTTTAATGACACAATTGAAAAACTTCACTTTTAACAATAACGATCTGATATGAATTTATTCAGGCCTCATTAGACAAAAAATTCGCCCGGGCTGTATACGGAAGCGGTACTCCGTTAGACTCTTTCGAAAACAAGTATTAGGAAAACTTTCTTCAGAAGTTAAGACACCCTTGGAAAGTTCCTTCTATACATAAATTAAATGTTCCTCTCCTTAACAATGAATTTAAAGAAGTACAGATTAAGGTATTTGAAACAGTAGCAGCGGCTCCAGAAGTTTGAGTTCAGTGCGATAGATGGAGTAATCGCATGTAATATTCTAAAATCTCAAAAACTAAAAACATATTATATGAAGCTATCACTGAATATAAATGTGAAAACTGCATTAAATATGTGAACAATTTTTGTAAGCTAAATTGAAACATTTTTTTAGGAATGAGGCAATAGTAAATTTTATTGTCACGACTCCAAAGGCTCTTTTCTACGAAACGTTTGACACCAGAGACTGCAACCACACTTGAGAATATATGGCAAAACTTATTCTGAAAGTCATTGCCAAAATTGGAAGTAATAGAGTACTAGTTGTGATTACAAATAACGCAGCTGCTTTGGTTAAAGCAAGATGATTGGTTAAGGAAAAGTATTCGCATATAGCGGTGTACAGATGTTCTGCCCATTCTTTCAATTTATGAATAAAGGACATCGTAGGAGTTAAAACTTAAAAAAATTCAATGGATCAATCCAAGGATATTGTGAATGAGATTAATGTGCCTCACAAATTAAAAGCTACACTCACAAAAATCCAGGAGCAAATAAAACTTGAAGATAAAAAGGAAGAAAGACAGAAAAAGGAGGGGCTAGAAGAGTTGGACAAGCAAGAAAAGAGTCAGCAAACACATGTATCTTTAAAATATTTAGGAAAAACTCGATGGGTTCCGCGCTTTCTTGCACTAAGAGCTTGCAAAATAACAAAAAATCTTTGAAACGACTGGCCATTTCGGAGACTGTGGATCAATACTTGTCTACAAGTGTATGCGAAAATATTCTGGATAATTCATTTTGGAGTGAATTGCAATTTTTGCATGATATCCTTCTATCCATGGTAAAATGGATAGCTAACCTCGAAGGGAATGACTGCAACTTAAGCTTGGTCGCAATAGCTTTCTCGGAAATCACAGAAGCTATTGAGCAACACTTTAAAGAATCTCCGCTCTCGCTGGACGAAGATGAAGATATTAAAAAATTTCTACGAAATAGGTGTCAGTTTACTTTGCATCCAATCCATTGTGCTGCCAACTTGCTCAATCCACAACTAAACGGTAAAGGTTTATCTAGAGGAGAAAAAATGCAAGGTCAAAAGTTTATACATGATCGAATTATGTACGTTCATAATGATGATCAGAAACTTGCAAAGGAAATTGTAACAGACCTAGCTGCATATAGAAGTGGCACTGGAATTTACACGAAAGATTTCGTAGAGTCAACTATTCAGACATTTTTGAAGCTAGAACGTGGTGGATAGGTACAATGTGCAGATCCAAATTGAATTCAATTGCTGTTAGTATATTAGGAATGCCTGCCACAAGTACAGCCACAAAAAGAAGTTCTAGCGCTTACGGACACATTCACTCTGCCAAGAGAAATGGATTGACAACAGAAAGAGCAGGAATGTCAACATTTATTGCATACAATTTGCGTCTACTGAATACTGATGGCAAGAGAAAAAAGCAGTTCGGATTTAATTTTTCACCTGAGGCTTGAATGGAACCTGTTAGCGAACCTGTATATGAATTGATGAATCTAGAAGGAGCTTTCCAAGACCCAGAATCTTTACCTGACTGGGAAGAACTCGAAAAAGAATTTGATGACGAATTTGAAATAACTGAGGAAGTATTAGAAGAATCAAATAATTCTTTATAGAGTTGTCCTTGCTTTAGGCTGTATAATTTCTTTCGTTACAATATTTATTAATATTATTGATCTTGAAGCTATATTATACAGAAAGAGATCTCGAAGGCAGAAGAAGACTGACAGAAATTTATAGATGATAATGAATTCGACAATGAACTTGGAATAGCTTTAATAACTACTATAGTATATCTAGAATGTTCATTCTATCTACGGAGTTGTTGCTTGACGTTTTATCGATTTTACGTTACTATGCTTATTAATTAATGTTACGTTGATCAAATGTTTTACGACTGCATTTGAACGTAGAATTTAAAATATACTAAAAGTTTATTAAAAATTTTCAACTCAATGGCATAAGGAAACTATAACATGTTCCATGTTGGATGTCAAAGACATAACAAAAAGACATTTTTTAAACTGAATTCTGGTCATATACTGTTTATAAAAGGAAGAATTATTAAGACATTGGTATGTTTCCTGGCTCTGCTGCGTGTGTTGCAGATAACAGATCTCACAATTTTTCACCTAAATTTATTTTAAGAAATGTCAACACGTAATTATTATACTTATATTTTATAATTACATTCATTCAAATATCTTATAACCTATATTATATCTTATATTATTACCCAATTTTATATGACCGAGAATTTTGCATCTCAAGAATTCGCTACCGTAACTCCCAGTCTCCAGAGGTCCAGGGCCCACTGACCCATTTTAGTGTCCAGTTCAACCAAGGATTAACCCAGGGCTTATCGCAAGCTGCGGCCTCCGGGTTCCAGTTAGGGTCACATCAAGGTCTCTGTAATCCAGGATTCAGAGGACCCGCTCAGCCTAATTATAAAGGGATTCAACGCATTCAACTGATTACTAAACGCTGAGTCCCAATTTCTAGCATCTGACCCTCCTCCCCTACCCTCTCTTATCAGTTCAATAACTCATTAGTCCGTTCTTTCCAGCTGAAAAAACGGAGTCGAGTGGAATGTAATTTATACATCCTTGTAAGAACGAGTATGGTTTTCGAGTTCTCTCAAGAAATTACTTCTCACGTTTAAAGTTAGTTTAAAAGGACAAGTACCGCGCAGAACAGTCGTGAGAACAGTGCGCGCGGAGCAAAGTAACGAATGCTCATGCGCATACGCCGTAATTACTCGTCTTACATAAACTGATTTAATCATAATTTGTGTCTCTCAATCGCAATCGAACAAGTTCAGGGAAATTTGGGCGTTTTAGGACATGACTCTATTATAAACTATTACAATATTACAAATCGAAATGATTATGAAAAATCTTTCCAAAAAGAGTAAAATAAGAAAGGAAAATGAAAAATCAAGAAGCAATTTTCCCAAATTAAAGTTTTGAAATAAGCCGGGGACGTTTACAGAGAAGTATAAAGAAGAAGAAAAAAAATTCCGTGCGTATTTGGAATTTTTAATTTGGGGAAAATTGCTACTTGATTTCGTTTTTTTCTAACTTGTTGTACACTTTTTTGGGAATTTTTTGTATTGATTAAATTTTTTTTTAATTTGCAACATTGTAATAATTTTTAATAGGCGGGTGCACTTTTAATTTACTGAAATTATTTTCATTCTATTTTTTTAATTTTGTAGTATTTTGAAATATTCTTCAGAAACTGCTTGCAAATATTTTTTAAATATTATATTTATTAAATTATACAAATTTACCAAAAGCAACAATCGAAAGTTTGTTCTTCAACAAAAACATAAAAATTATTTTGGACACTTGTTTCAACATTTTTTGTATAAAATTTACGTGTGAATAATATTAAATAAAAGAAAAAACCATCCATATTTTTCGAAAACCGAGGATATGCGTTTGTTAAGAGTACTCATTACTTATAGTTGATTAAGACATGTGGAAATGTGAAAAAAGGAAATGCTAAACAGGAGATGAGTAGAGATGAATTGTACTTTAAGAGTAATATATGTATATAAAATTATAATAGGTACACTACCTACGGATAGTATCGGACCTCTAACCGGATGACCTATTTAAAATTGGCCTAGACTTTCAACAGGTGATAGCGCCGTCCAGATTACAGATAGAAATTTTTTTCAAAAATTGTTGGGAGACTTATTAAATTCTGCGTTAAATGAACTCTAGTTGAAGTATTCTGGCTCTGCAAGTATTGAATTATCACGTGAGGAAGAGAGAAATAATGTTCGGATTTTCAAGGAATTTTGTACTTCAACTTCAACTCTTAGCTGGAAAAATGGAAAAAAGGAGCTAGAAAAATGAATTTACTGATTTTTATATTTGAGAAGAGTGATATTCAGGATTTCATCTTGCATTTGAGCGATTAAACATTAACAAATATTCATGGTTTCATGAAATAATAATTTTTCGTTTGAGCATGCTAAATTTGAAATACATTACTTACTCACCTACTTTTACCTACTTAATGTCACAACATTCAAATTTCATTGTAATGAATAATTAACTAATTGGGTATGGTATTTTATAATTAAAACTTTACCCGTAGCAAGTATGATGAAACATTTTTTTAAAGTTGGTTCATGCAAATTTTAAACAAAAATATAGTAACGAGAAATGGAGTTCAGGTAGCAAAACAGTTCTTTGTGGAAAGAACAAGTTTTATATTTGGCAGGAATGACGCACATATAGAAAGCTTAGCCCCTTATATCATAAGTAATGATTTTACCTGAGAGCATGGTTATATTAAGACATTTGAACTCACGTTTCCTTTCATTTTCACTTATTCTTGACAGTCTTCGTTTCAGTTTTACAATGGTTCGTTCAAAGTAAATAGCCATACTGGGACAGAATTACTAAATTTCTGTGGGAGTTTAAGGTATAAAATGCACATGCGCAATTCCACCTTGCTGTCGTCTCATCGATGTTCATGGTGGTGGATTATTGTACAAATGTTCGGAATACTGCAAAACTCAATATATCCTATCCTACTGAAATAATATTCGCAGAGTGCGCCAAATGCGTCAGCGAGAGAGAAAAAAATCTTTTTCGATATAACTCATGTTTCTTCATAAATTAAAATACTAAAATACATCTGATGCATACAACAGGTATAAAACAAGGTTATTCAATACAAATTCACTTAATTGATATAATAATATTTCAATATTTGAATGAAAAGACGTTAAAAATAACCCTAGCAGAAATAATATCTTCATGAAAACCCACTACGATAGTAAGTCACATAAGAAATTTTTTGCATCTTTTGAATAATAGTACCACCCGAGTAATTAGGAAAGCTTGGCTTTATTCATTGTTTGACAATATTGAAATGAGGCTCAAACTAATTCTTCGGTAAACAAAAAACTAGAACTACTCTTGATTAAAGGTGCCACGCTCGAACCTTCCCTGGTGAAAAAAAATACCACTTCTAGATTACTTATACTTGATTTTCTACGTATGTAAGAACATGTCAAGATTTCAAAGCTCTGTGTTCTCTTAGGCAAACATTTTTATCGCAACACGCACTCGCGCTTCGCGCTCGATTTTTGACTGACATTTTGAACTTTATATTTATTTTTTATTACGTGAGTGTAATATTTGTAAACCTTTTGAAGAGCTACTTCAGACTTGTTCACGTATCTTGCTTTAATTATTTATGCATTCACATCGCTTGTATAACTTTACTGCAATGCATTGAAAAACGCGACGCCAAAAACAACATGAAGAACGATGTCAAAAAAATTCGAAAAGGACGTTGAAAGTGGCGTCGAAAACAATGTAAAAAAATTACGTCAGAAAAGAAGTCAAGTTTTGGGATCTGAAATTATTTCGTTTTTCTTGTAGTTGTTTACGCCGTTTTTGATATAGATTTTTTCACTTATTTGAAATCCCTTAATAATATTCTCATTAATTTTTTGAAAATTTCTGTTTAAAAAGTTATATGATTGACTATATAATACTACCGGCATAAAGGACAGTTAATTAGATGTAGAATAGAAGTTATATCCCCTTCTTTTTGAACTTGTTGTCATTTTTTGAAGATAAATTAGTATTATTAGTGAGGATGAGCAAATCCGAAATGAGCATCTGTGACGGGCATATGAAATAACAATTGATCCAACATGGATCAAGTACTAAGGGTCTTATATTATATGAAAATAAATAGTTGTATATTTTCAAGTTCATTATTCACTAGCAGAAATTTACTCGGTGTTGCTTGGGCAATAGCAAGTCCCAACATATCTTTTTAAAGTTACATAAAATTGAACAAAGCAACTAAAATTTCAAAAATTGAACTGAAATAAACTTGTTTACGTAATTTATTTATTCTTTCTCATGGTCAGAAAGTCCAGAATATTGTTTACCCAAACGCATGAAACTGAACTGACATGATGGTATAGTAAAACATATTTTTCAAATGCGAAATTAAATATAAGAACAAATTCTTAAAATTATTTTCCCTTTTCTACGGACTTTTTGGGATTTTTTAACCAAAAAACAAAAGCGCTATTCACGCATAAAAGAAAACTTTGGTCCTTCTTACAAAATCTTGTAAAAAAGGCCCAAATACAGCGGATGGACGGGCATGATCAGAACCTCATCCTAAGACTACGAAACCCTGGAAGTTATGAAAAATGTAGAAAAAAAATGGCAAGCACGTTTAAAATATGACAAAAAATCCGGAGGACCAATTGAGGCGTGCTCTACAACAGTGCATTATGCGCCACTTGTCATAAGAATCATCTAATATGTAAATTTACCTACAAAATGATTCTTATGGTAAGTGGCATATAATTCACTGTTGTAGAGCACGCTTCAATTTATAACGCTCTGCAAAATTTAACTCTAATAGATTCAAGGGTATAGACGCCTATTAAGATGTAAAGAAATAAGATAGGCTTTGCCCGGAAAATAGAATATCCCAGCATACCTTTTTGAAGTAAGAAAATGAAATTTTCAGACACTACGAGAATCTCAGAAATAAAACTCAAAACGTCCAAAAGGTATCTAACGTTTTTTCATTTATTATCAAAATTCATTTTATTTCAACACTTCCTGTATTTCAAAATGAAACTATTTTTCATTATATACAGTTATTATATTTTCACTATAAAAAATTCATAGTTTCAGACACGATTATAGTACAGTCTTACGTGACCATGACTAATAAATAGTATTAATCATAATATGATGGAATTGTACTTCGAAAAATGGTCTCCAGGGAGTCACGTAGTGTAAGTTCCAATTCAACCAGAAGTCGAATTGAACTGCAATTACAATTGCAGTCTAGTCAGTCTAATACCGGTTTCAGTGAATTTGGCCAATCTATTCTTCGTGTAACTATGGTCTGAAAGCATCCGGTATACATTGGATCTCAGTGCGGTACCAACATCTGGTTCTCAATATCTACAGCTGCCCATTGTGAAAAAAATTAAATCTATATACAAGGAGCACATGTAAACCATTGAAACTCAAAGGAGACAACCACACAAAATCAAACAAGTAAGTAACTGTATTTTTATCCAAGGTGTCAATTCTCCCACACGGGTGTTCCCGTAAATTAACCAGAATCGTTCTTCTCAGAAAGCACGTATATTCAAGAAGGAAGTCAATTCGTTCATCTCTATCTACAACTCTTTGTCTTCTTTTCGAGTTTCAATTGTAGAACTCAATACAACAACATAAATACTTTTTCATAATCTTATCCTCAACTTTGAATTGTCTCGTCCCTGTTCCATTAAGGACAAAATCGCGGAACCTAGGGACTAATTAGCGAATGTTGTCTCATACATGAGGTGATAACAGGCATGGTTTTTGCCTATATTAAATTGTCAATGGCGAAATTGTGAAAATTCTTAGGTACTGTAAATTACGCAAAACTGTGTAAATTTTGCAAATTCAAGATAATTTATGGCAACTTTTAGTAATTCATCGGAAATTTATGGTAACTTATTACTTCGAGTTGGTCCCAACTATCCAACAACCTGTCAACGTGATCAAATGATCGTAAATCTTTTATGTGAGCTCATCTAGATCTTGTCTCGTCCGGCACGTCTATAACTGTCAATAATTACTTAATTATATTGAATTCGGCATGCCTAATAATGTAAAACCATCAATAAAATGATGACTACAACATAGGACTTGCTCAATGTAATCTATGCTATGCCTATTCGTATTCACGGAACTGTATGCAATCACAATGGACAAAACTAGTGAGACTCAATGCTGTTATCATCTGTTTACGCATAAATTATTATGAATACATAACGCCGCAAATTCAGAGGCAAGATCAGTTTAGTTTTCGCACACCATAACTCTATCCGATCTCGGTCTATTTTCTGTACGCCGTGACTCTGTTCATATTCATTGTCATTTACTCTATACCGTAACTCTGTCCAAACTCGCTCAAACATTTTACATCAGGGCTTTACCCAACTTCAATTCAGTTTTACGCATATCTGATTTCATCTCAGCTCATGACTTTGCGATACACCCTACGAGAACTCAACTACATTCGTAGAGTTAAAAATCATAAGAACTCGGCAATCATAACTGGGATTTAGTTATTATCATCATCCACCACCCCGAAGTTCTGAAACACAACAACGATATTAAGGAATTCGCGTTGAGGCCAAATCACACACAAATAAAATCTCAAGTAAGCCCATCTTAATTCCATTCAAATGATCAAATCAAGTTTAAACGTATAATGGATAAATGTATCACTTATAGATTTTGCATCAACGGCTATTCCTTTTCCCTAGTAGATTGCGTAGATCAACATACCAAAAGAAGAAATCAGTAGAAATACATTGTAAGTATCTTATGTCCTTTTGGACGTAACATACCTCATAATTTGGCGCATTGGCCGGAAAGCCGGCGTAACCCTTGAGCGAAATTTGTGGAATATACTTATTTGACTACAAATTATTCAATTTTTTATACATTTTTATAATATGGCAATAGATCTTAGTGGATTCTAGGCTCAATAATAATATTGAGTAGCGAAGTCAAGCTTTTTAGTTTCAATTAGGTTCAAAGTTTGAATTTTGTTTAAAAATTTTAAAAATTTATTTTAACACAGCTCAATTTTTCTCAAAAGTGATTAACTTCCTCCCTCAAAATCTATGTATATTTATGTTGTGATATTGTGCTATAAAAATTTTCAATGTTGCACAACGATCCTAAAGAAACAGGGCAAACCGAATCCGAAGAAATTTAACTCACGCGAAGTAAAACTCAAAATAATCCCAATTTATTGAAGGTCGTAGAAGAAAACCAAAAAGGTCTCTTAAAAGCTAAACAATTTGTGCAAGCTGATAAAACATCGATTCCGAACACAAGCACACCTGACGTAGTCAATCCCACTGTTCAAGCTAGAATTACTGTTTCCTTTTTTGACATAAATCTGAATATTTTATTAAACGATTCCATTAACAGAACAATAATCTTAGCTGAAAATAGCCAACCAGGAAGATGGATGGATACGGGAATTTTTTTATAAGTACATCGAATATTAGGTCTCCAAGTAACAAAAAACAATTCTAACCAAATTTGAGTATAATTACCAGATCAGGAGATCAGGACAGAACTTAAATTTACGACTAGGAATAAGACCTTAGTGACAGTTTGCAAATCCTTAGCTCGACCATTTTACCAATCAAACCTAATCTAACGAATCCAAAAACTCTAGAACCAGAAGTACCAATTACAAACCCTGTTCAAAATAACGCTAACAGCGGAAGTGAAAGTGACAGTCACAGCCAAGTAAATAGGGAAATAAAATTAGAAAACAAAAGCATCAAAACTTTTGAAATAATTGACTCGAAAAATAATCATACTGAACAAAACGCAAATCATTGTAACATTCGAGACAACGTGATTCTCCCCTGTAATCAGCTAGTATCTCTACATAATACGTTAGAAATAGTACCAATGTTCGAGGCCAGTAGCATTCCCTTATCGCATTTTATTAAAGGATGTGAGGAAGTGCGATTAAGGATCCCTTATGGCGCGGAAGTCGGTTTATCAGCTCTAAGTTATTATTCAAATATTATAAGAAGATAATTAGAATTATTGACCGTTTCGTTTTGTAAATATAATCATGGTGAGTTTCTTATTTTAGCAAAATTCGACGCGTGCATGAACAGTGTTCTATAGTATGACTAGGTCTGTGTTAGCGCTTCCATGTATCATTCTGCTCTGAGTACAGACTTCATCAAGAGGTCTTCCGACATACCCCGAACTTTTCCGATTTGCTACCACCATAGAGGGAAGATAGGTATTGGTCCACTGCAGAAAGACATGTAGCGCCTCTCTCGATGAAAGCGTTAACAAGCGTCGTACGAATAACATTGAAAAAGGTCTAAAGATTTAGCTTCTATGAAATTTTTAATAAAAGCTCATTTAAATAACAGTAATAAGTTGAAAGTAGACTGCAATATTGGTTTTAAATACGTAGAAATTAGAAAACTGAAGGTAAGTAAAATTTTCTTGTGTAACTATTAATTTTCACTGCGTCATTGTAGGTTATGAAAATGTAAATATGAGACCAAGTAATAAGTATATACTTATAAAATGAAAAGTTGCACAATATATTAATGTTTTCATAGTTATATAATTTTCAATTTATCATATCATATTAAAAATCGTTAAAAAAAGGTAAAATGAATTTGAACTTTTTTTAGCTGAATTATGAATATCACAATGAAAACTGTATTTCAAAAGATATCCCATCAAATTCAATTTCAACCTGAAACAATGTCGGAAGGGAAAGCTCTAATAGAAGCTGGACATGCTAGAAATGTGCAAGAAGAGCATAGAATTGATGTAAATTATCACACAATCTCTCCTAATGTAATCAGACAAGCATCAGCCCTAACAGCATGAAACGTTCCGGGAACGTTCCAGGAACTAGCCGCTGGGATTTTCAGAACGTTCCACTGGAACGTTCCAGGCACGTCACTGGGCCGTGTGAAATGTCCGCCCTCTTGGAACGTTCCAGCAACG
>JAUMHM010000005.1:54260100-54278773 GCA_032362435.1 Melikaiella ostensackeni
AAAACGTATTTTTTGGACGGGTTGAAAAAGTTGGAGCATCGCTGGGCCAAGTGTATTGAGTTAAAAGGAGATTATGTCGAAAAATAAATTGCCACTTTTCCAAAATTTTTGTTTTTCTTTTGTAGGCTAAGTATTTATTGAGTGACCCTCGTATCCCCCACTATTGCCTCCATGTTTTCTTTGTAATCATCCTGTTTCGCTATGATTTTAGTGTTACTTTTCTCTGATTTAGTGAAAAAAATGTTGGGGTTATCTTTTAGAAATTTGTTTGTGTCTTTATACGCTTCGCGGAGCTGATCGTTTGTAGTCGAGGTCTCCTCCATTTTGTGCAAATTATTTTTCTGTATAAAATTGCTGATACTACTTACTCACTTTAATCTGTCTTCTGCCCTATCATTTTTACGACTTTGTGAATGTTTGACTCGAAATCCGAAATAAGCCCCAAAATTGGTATCTGTTTTGTCTTGAGTGGCACGCTAAAATTCTTGCAATGTATAACTTTGCAATTTTCAATGGTTGTTGTGTCTCATACTCAATGGAGGGGGGGGGGCAGTGAATAGGGAGGGAGAACAGGCAATATGAAAACAATTCAAAAATTTTTAGTTTAAACTCAACAATAGATTGCCATTTTTCATTTGTCGGCTTTTCCGTATCATACGGTCCAAATTTATAACTTCGCAATTTCGCTCTTTGAAAGGTTCTCATGCTCATTACAAAGTGAGCAATAAATAAAAATCTATACTCCAAGTGAATAAGTGTAGTGTAATAATGTTTTAGGACTATAGATGGATGTCAAAATAAGAATGTAATGTTTCAAATTTACGGTTGTTAGACACTGATCAAAGATAACACGCATTGAACAAAAATGTATAAAGATTGTTATTATATTTTATTTATAGAGAACAATAATTAATTTTATATACAAGAAAGTCGACGCACGAAAATCTGTCTTAGGGAAAAAAGTGAAATGTACCAAAAAGTTTTTTTAGAATAAATCACTGAAGAATGCCCATATGCCGAAAATGTCTGATGGAAATCTGAATCTTCTTCATCATTTACGGACCCCAAAGCCACAAAACCAAAAATTAATATTTCTACTGATGGTCGCAAAAAGACACGAACAATTTAACAAAAACAAAATCTGCTGCAGGTCAAACCCCATGAGGAAAGCAGGTACTCTTATCCTGAGATCCGTCTGAAGACTTAAGCCAAATGCGTGGCACACCCGTTAGAAATATTCTCTCATTCGATACTCAAACCACGCTCAAGATACTTTATGAATTTCAAATCTCTACAATGACAGAAGCAGTTGAGGAACCTCCATCAACTAAAGTTAAATTTGAAAAGAGAATAAAGATGTTTATGAAAACTCATTGTTAAATATATTTAATCATACTATCATAACCATCATTTAATTCTCCCTAATCAGTTTTTGAATTCATAGATAACCTTTTTTGTTTTTTTAATGTAAATCGTTTCCGTAAATTCTCTCTTACTCTCATTACTTTCGCAATATAAAATTTCAACATGGTCTCAGTCAAACTCATGACAAACACATACCCTTATATGTTTGCGAAGCACACTACGATAATAACGAGTAACTGTAGCTAAAATATTATTCTGATTGCTTTTGATTTGATCAATTCTAATTTTCATATGCATCTCAATCAATTTTGGTTGGTAATGATTCGAAAAAAGAACATTCTTAATAATATTCAAATTTCCCTAATGAAATGAATCATGAGACAAACCCACAGCTCTGTCAACTAAGTTTATGAATACTGCAATTTTATTTGAATGGACTGGAAAAATCTGTTTCAATTTTCGTACGGCAGCGCCAAGCAAAAATCGTACGAGTGCCGCCGAACTAAATTCACTCGAACTTCAAAGCCTCTCGTTGTGCTTTAGGCAGTTCACGTATGGCCCGGTACAACCTTCGCACGACTAGAAAACAAAACTCATACGACGTGCTCGTATCTTTCATATCACTAGTTCAGGTACGAAAATCGAGAGAGATTTTTTTCAGTGTAGGATGAGCCGAAAATTTTTTCCTGAATATGTACTTTTCCTATACCGATTGGTAACAATATTACCATCCGGACATTTGATTAATTCAGCGTCTGAAGAACTGATTTTATTGTTTATTTCTATTTTATACGTTAACTTATTTTTCTGATGAAAACTGTTACAGGCATCAATAGATGTTTGTAACTTTGTAAGAGGAATACATAAGGAGATCTACATACCGAAAGTAAAAAAACAAATCAAAATCTAATTTTTTGAATGAATAACTTTCAAGATTTTCCACGATAATTTCAGCCGAAATCGGAGAAATATCTGAACCTATGGGAGCATCAAATTTTTTCCTCTGAAATTTTCCATTAAATTTGAAATAAGTTGAGTTCATAATGGAATCTATCCCTCTCAGAAAGTCTTTCTGACCTAATGGAGTGCGTATTTTAATATTATCCCATCTCTTCAAAATTGCTTTTTTAATTAATTCCAAAGCTATACTCGGAAACATTCCAACAGCATCCAAAGAAATCATCACATAATCACCCGGGACTATTCTTTGAGTTAAAATTTTTTGAAATTCCCAACTATTTTTTATATTATAGTTTACGGTTGTTGAGACGTCACAAAATATCATATTGAAGTTTCGTCCTAAAAATTTAGCAGGAGTGTTAATACTTGAAATAACCAATCTCAGAGGACAGTTTTACTTATGAAGCTTTCTCAAACCATAACATCTGGCAAGAGCCGAATCTCGCGTATTAATATTTGTCCACCTTATATCCCTCCTCAGAAGCCCTTCCTTTCTCCATTTCTCAAGCATAGCACAGCAACAGTACCCTCATTAGAATTCATGCAAATTATATCGGAATTGTCTTTGAAAAACTCTTTAGTTAACATGAATTCTTTAGCAATGTCACGATCGATGCGTGTAAACAATTTTTACCAACAAAACTTCTTGACAAGTGTAAAACCTTGTTTCGGAAATCCATCTGATCTAACATCGGAATTTTGTGTATATTTGCTTTGACATCCTTGAATATCTCCATCATTTGTTTTGACCTACCTTACATGAAGCCCTAACTGAAGCCAATACCCAATCTAAGAATATCTCAAACTGAATTAGGAATTTAAAAATCCAATGAATACACGAGCGAAGGATCTCTCCCTTCTCCTTTAAAGAGTTTGTGCAAATTAAAATTTTGCTCTTCAACATTATTTTGTTAATCAATCAAATTGAAGAGGCTGTTCTCATGTTTTCTATCATTCTTAAAAAATTCTGAAGAAAAAAAATCTTATATTTTAGAAGAGCATAATTTTGTCTTGCGGTAAAAAACTTTTTAATTCACTTTTTATTTCGGAAATTTTTAGTTAAAAAAAATTGACATAATTTGAAACATCCTTGATCATAATATTCAGCATTGAAAGTTTAAAGTCTTGTATGGGAGAGAAATCGTACAAAAGCGTTTAATTGATGCAATTTTTTTAGTTTTCATTTAAATCATTCATCCACATAGATGATAATCTGTATTTAATGCTTGAAATATTTCAATTTCATTCAAGCCTCTCGATTCAGATCGAAGATAAAAGCCGACGATAGATCGAAAGACTTAAAGGCGCTTGCATCAAATGGATAACAAGACTGGCTGAGCTGGATAGGTGGCGTACCGTATTGAGCGTGTGATTGACTACACAACACCTGGTAAACCTTTTACAATACGGGTCCAAAAGTTTGCTTACGAACTGAGGATCCACCATCACACATTGAACAAGTCAAAGCTGCTGGCTATCAAGCCGCACGTTGTAGAGAAAATACGGGTGTTATCTGACGCAAGGAGGAGAATACAGAAGAGGGAAGAATGGATCGGAGAGAATTAACGGATTCTTGCTGACTCATCGCACCTCTTCAGCGATCCCCCTGTTTCTGTCAAAAATCCGCATAACTCCGAGAAGGTAAAGACTTTTTGGAGAGAGATTCACGAAGTTCAACACTCATTGCATGAAGTTACTGGGAACATCATGCGGTTCAAGGAGCTGTGCGACAAGCCCACCAGTCACTGCCGAAGAGGTAAAGAAAGCACTAAGGGGCACGAAGGAGTTCTCCGCTGCCTGATCAGATGGTCTCAAGACTGTACTCCTACCGAAGAGAGGCGACTTGTCCAATCTAAGGAACTACAGGCCAATAACTTGTATGAACCCGCTGTATAAGATCTTAACAGCTATCCTGAACGACAGGAATGTTCGGACGATTGGACCTGTGTGAAGCGAGACTTACGCACAACGTGGATAGAAAAGAGGCGTAGCAGGCTGTCGAAAGAACCTTCTAGTCGATAGAAGCATCTGCATAGATGCTGCAGCCTACAATCGCAATCTTTCGATGGCCTGGATTGATTACCAGAAAGCTTTCAGTTCGACCTTCCATAGATATTTCATATGTCCGTTTGAAAGTTAGAAGGTTCATCCACATATAGTGGGATGCATAGAGAGATCGATGCTCCTTTTGGAGACCAGATTTTTATCTCATCTGGAAAACATCGTGTGACAACTACCAGCGTCACATTTAAAAGGGACGTCTTTTAGGGTGACATCATGAGCTCTCTCCTCTTTTGCAACACACTTCTGCCTCTGTCTCTCGCACTACGCAATTTTCGTGGGTACCCCTGATGGTTCGTAACTTCCAATTCATACTCGCGTACGAGGAACATGCCAAGGCGTTTATCAGATGGATTCAGAGAGCTGCTATTCTTGGCTCGCTCCGTGTCCACAAGACAGACGAAGGTTTGCCGGCTCTTCGTTGTGATTCCAACGTACCATGTGGTCACTCATCTCACAGTTGTGAGGCGCGGCCATAGTTGCAATTTACCACGGTTCTACTGAGAGCCGGTTATTGTTCTGTGAACAATCTTTTTGAATTGACCCTTCCGATTTTTTTATAAACAAATAGTCTCGGGAAATGAGACTCTTTGAGCATATTATTTTTCATTGCCGAGAAAAAGACTTAGATAAAGTTGCTGTGAATCAGAATCAATGCAGGTACACTTAAGAAACATGAATAATTAGTTGAAGATTGAAGCTATTGTTATAGACATTTCGATAAACAAATAGTTCAGATTTGCACCTCTTCCATAGATATATATTGTTTCTCTCATCACACCAGTTTAAAATATATTTTACATTTAGTAGTAATAATAAAGTGTTTTGTTAAACGTCCTTCATTCATTCTCTCAACATGACCCAGCCATCTCAGCAAATTTCCTTCACTCTTTTTAAACAATGTTTCATCTACATCATATTCTTTGAGAATCCGCTCATTACTGACTTGGTCCATGAGCCTTTTACCGCACATACTCTACAGGAAATGCATGCTAGCCGCGTTTACTTCACTCCTATTCTTTTCTCGAAACTTCTAGGTCTCGCTACCATACAGCGTAGCGAGTGCAAGCACAGAATTTTATATTGCAATTTCAGCTTTATTCGTTACATTTTTACTCTATCATCAACTTGTTCTATCCTCTCTTGGTTTAAGGAAATGTTGCAGGCTGCTTTTCACCCCTTCTTTCAAACACAATAATCTTTGTCTTATACACGTTAATCTCAAGACCCATACTCTTCATGCTGGTATCCAATGTGCTCATCATTCTCTGCAAATCATAGGCTGATTCTGCCATAACAATCTTATCATCTTCAAACGCTAGTCCACGCATTTTCACTGTTCCGAGATCAACACCTTCTTCGTCTGAGAGAGCCGTTCTTAGACCTTTGTCCATGTATATATTAAATATTCAGGATGACACAACGCAGCCTTACCTAACGCCCTGCTTAATATCAAACCAATTGCCCAGTTTTCCATTTACTCTTACACTCGCTCTATACCTTTATATATTGCTTTTATTGATTTGAGAAGCAAACCATTCAGTTCATACTCTTCCAGTACTTTCCAAAGTTTAGTCTTATCCACCTGATCGAAAAATTTTCTCGGATCAACAAATGCACACAAATTTCTTGAAACAGTCCCTCATATATTCTTCCACTTAGTCCGTATCACATACTATTCCACCATCAGCATTCTCCATTCCGACTCACTCAGTACTAGTACTCGCAGTAACGCAGACTTCAGATGCACTCTTGAAGATGCTATCCCGTAGTATTATCCATGCACTCTTTACATTTTTATTGCCTAATTTTGTCTTCCAGACTTCTTTGTGATTACCTACATATTCATTCAAGTTTTCATGATACACTATTCGTACTTCTGGCTTCTGCAAATTTTCTGTTGCAGCTCGCGTCTACTTTGACCAATTATTAATTCATCTTCTCCTTCATTCTGGACCTAGGCTTATTTTTGAAACTATGAAGTTATGATCCGTTCCACATTCAGAGCCTCTCATGACCCTAGCATCTCTTACTAGCCCTCTCAGTCTCTCACCCACTAAAGCAAAGTCAATCATATTGAGGCTTTCGCCTCTGCACCAAGAATACATGTAGATCCTCTTATGTCGTGTTTCATTTTATCGCATAAGTGAATCGGTAATCAAATTGTTAGTTACAAACATGTCTGGTTCTACCGTTTCAAATTTTCCATGTGTATTTCGGCTAAAACAATCGGTGAGCACGTTATCACGCCTAGAGTTTGGGAGGCGGTAATTGACGTCAGGAACGTCAAGAACTTACTGGTCAGTTACTTATAAGTTCTCGAGCGCTTCCTGGAAACTTATCAGTTCATTTAAAAAAAATTTTTTGGTCCTAAATACCCGTAATCTGTGTGTTGCGTTCAACGTTCTTTAAGGAAAACAACACAAAAAATTAATTAAAAAAAAAAAATTATCGTAAATTCTGGTATATTCTGGTATTTTCGGTAATTTACAGGTAAGTTTCATCGATACGTTCCCTAATTTTAGGTTACCGAGAATTTCTGAACTCTAATCAGGCCCCGAGCAATGCTTTACGTCAAATTCATATTGTTGCAATACAGTACTCCATCGCATAATTCTATAATTCTGATTCGTCGTATTTTGCATAAGAGTTAGCGCTTTGTGATGTGTTATGATTTCAAATTATCTTTCTATCAGAAACGTTCTCAATTTAGTAACAGAGTATACGATTGCGAGGAGCTCCTTTTTTGTCGTTGAATAGTTTACTTCCTTGACATTGAGCTATCTTGAAACTAATGAGATTATATGATGTTGACCTTCACTATCAATTTAGTATAATATACCACTATCGCCTTTGTCACATGCGTCTGTTTGTAATTCAAACTTTCAATCCGGTATGTAATGACTCAACATTATATGATCAGCGAAATTGTGTTTCAAGAAGATAAAAGCTTTTTCATGCTTATCAGTCCAGGTTTGTGGAGTCTTACTCCTCAATGAATTTTGGAAAGGATTGATGAAATCAGCGTGACGCACACTAAAATGGCTATAATATAAGCACAAACCGAGAAATGGCTGCAATCAAATATCGATTTTTGGGTTCCAGAAAGAATCTGGTAACTTCGAGGCGATCTGGATTAGCTCAAGTACCATCAACGGAAACAGAAAATCCTAAATAATCTACTGACCTACGACAAAAAACTGATTTGGATAATTTAGGGGTCTAATAGTTGTCTTGTAGAACAGTAAAAATTGATTCTTATGCAGAAAAGTTTTCCAGTACTTAGTCATTTGTAGCTATCAGAAGGTCATCAATACATGCAGTTGAATTCGCGTGAAATTCATTTCCTAAAGTTTGATTCAACGATCTGATGAAATCGGAGCCAGCAGTCTACAACCCAAAGGGGTTTCGGCAGAACTGATATAACTTTGAGTCATAAAGAAATGCTGTATATTGTCAGAACCCTTTGGTGAGATAAATGGTCGACATATGACGAACACCATGAAATTTCTGCATGAACTTTTGATAATTGGGAGGGATTCGTGGTCCGAATTAATTATATTGTTTATATATCTAGCATCTAAACAAATTATGATTGTATTGTTTTTTTCTTCATCACGATCCGCAGTGAATTACAATAGGAACTATTAGATCTTTCTTTAATACCAGCCGTCCACATTTCTTGAATTTCTTGACCGGCTGCATCTCGATGGACTAAAGGGACCGGATAAGTTTTCCTGTCTAGGGGTTGATTGTTTTTTAATTTAATTTTTTGCTTATATGTACAAGCACTTTTCATTTCTGCTGAAAATAATATATGCGACCGATCGAACATCATTCATGTATTCAGCCCTATTAGATTTGGTATTCAATTTGCAACACTATGAAAAAACTAATTGTTTGACCATTTTATCGGTTTGTGAAAATTCAATAAAATTATCCTCGAGAATCACACTGCCAAGCGACTCATTAGCCAAAGTCGTCATAATTGAGGATGAACAGCCAAAGTGCAGATCAGAGCTAAATCAATTCCCAATTCTCGACCTGGTTCAGAATTGCGATTAAAGAAGTTATTGTCACAAAATATTTTGAAATAAAAATTTAATTGATGAATGATAAGTCGCGTCATTTGTTACGTGGCCCTTAATTTGTTCTACCTCCTCAAGAGTACAGCTTGATAATGCTCTCATAAAATATATATCTTTCTCTAGGCGAAATTTCAATTTCATTAGCGAAAGATTCATGCGGATCATTTAAAGAGAGATTTTTATTTTCGGTAACAGCAGGGCTTATTTTAATATAATTATTAGAAGGATCACTTATGATTTTATTATGATGCGAATTATCAGTAATTTTCAACAGAGAGTTCCCCTGATCAGCATTATAAACCGGATTAGTATACAAAGATGGTCCAACTTTAATCAATAGTATATATGTAATACCATCATCAACATACACGTCTAATCTGTCAAATGAGGTCTGACCGAATGAGACTGCCGATTTCGGAACGACATATTTATTTATCGTAACACTTTAAACGTTGTAATTTAATATGACCTCATCTTCCAATGACAAATCATTTCCTAAAATCATATTATTAGTCAACCGAGGTACAGTATAATAAGTTTCTGAAATACGAGTCATTTGACTTCCCATGTCAACGAAAGCACAAATTGTGACAAAAAAATTTGTAACCATCATTTGACAAACATTGCGGAAATGCAAAGATATCTGTGTTTATATTATACTCAGAGTTGGACATCACATTGTTGGTCAGATCGTCGATAGCATCATATGGGTTTCGGCGCGTTAATAGACCTGAGCATAACGCACCCATTATGAATTTAAATCATTAGGCGGATTTGCGAGACTCCTATTTGGCATCGGGTATAAGGGAAGGCTCATATTTGGCAAAGGAACAGAGTTACTTTTATTGCAGGTAGGAGTTGCGAAAGTATTATGTGCACATGACATGACAGTTTGAATACTAGAAATATTTGTAGTTGCACCATGCATGATATAGCAACAACAGTGTACAGGATTATCACAAGCATCGCTGAAATTGTACCCAATTGGATCGAATGTCATGCCTGTAAACTGTGGTGTCTGAATATTTCTTACTGTGAATTTATTTTTCTTTTCATCATTGTTAATAGAATGGGACTGACTTTGTTGATCTTTCCTGCTATTGATTTTCTCTACATGAGTCAGATCTGAATTGGCCAGTGCTTGGATCACTTTCTTTATATCCCCGAAATCAATAACAGCCAGTGCTTCTCTCACTCAAATAAGGCATTTGTTGTACAATACTATAATTTATCTCAAAATGTTCCACTTGATGTGAAAATTACTGGGCCTCTTTCACTTGACTCAGAAAGTATGTTTGTAAGGAACCCTGGCTAATATCAAATCGTTTGGATTGCCATCTTGATCTGAATTTCACTCTGATAGGGATCGAATAAAATTCTATAAGGAATCCTGTTCTAAAAGTCTCAAAATCATTGATAGTATTTCATTGAGTCTCAAACCAGATCTTTACTTGTCCTTCAAGACAATTATCCAAAATCAGTAACTTATGAGCTTCAGGAATTCTTTAATCTGTAAAATATTTTACCAAAGCATCAAGAAACTCTTTAGGGTTTTCGCTTTTGATCATCTTCAAATTTAGAAGGTTTTATATCAATATCGACTACGCGAAGCCCTTTAACTATTGGATTGACCAGATTTCCAGTATTCTCCTGTGCCGGTGCTTGCTGCTGTAACCAAGGTATTTTGTCACGCTGAGCTTCGATCTGTGTTTGCAAACGAGTGGGCTGCTGACGCGATTCCTCAATCTCAGGATCAGTATTTTTTTCTAAACGCATTTTACTAGCCAAATTTCGTTTTGCAGATAAGATTTCAAATCTTTCCTTAGAACGATGTTTACCTTTTGGATCCACTAAAGGTTCGCACAAGAGCAATCTCTGTGAACGTGTACTGACAGGCGTTGACCCTAACTTTCAAATAAGAACAATACAGATGATCAAAATAATATAACTTAGGATAGCTCGGATATGTCCCGTTCGGGCGCAAAAATGTGACGATTTTTCTTATTCGTCAAAATATTGTCATGATGAGTTGAAGGAGTCCAATTATTTGCGGAGAAGAATGCAATCACAAAGACTTAATGTATCTAGTTAATAATAGAAAATGCCCTTGATTCATGCATGAATGAATTCAGAAATCCAACAGGTAAAGGGCCAAGTTCAAATTAAAATACTTATTTAAGATTCATATATAGATCATTAGTATATTGCGTATAAACGCTTAATAAAATCGATAGAAAAATCCATTGCTTCAGAACACGCTAGGATTCGTTAGGATTTTCACACATACATATACCACGCATCTTTACACGAGAAATATAAAATATAAATTATCGGATATACGAATGAAATAAGATCTTAGTAATTCGACTTAAACTCAATCAATGACGCATAACAATAAATTCAAGTGAGAAAGTTAAATAACCTGACAAAAAGAATGGTCAAATTCGGTATCATTTTGCCGTTAATGGCCCAAAGATGAATGTAGTTGATTCAAGGACAAGCTGAGTCTGTTTTACAGTTTTACAGTTATCAGGACCATCACAATTACTGGAACATATAACTTATGTAATTTATTTTAGAATAATCAAAATTTGAATAACTTCAGAATATGAAACAATATATTTTCGAATTTATTGCTCAGCTGCGGCAATAATTACAGAGGCCACATGCAAGAATTTGAAAGACAAGAATGATTGATGTTTCCTATCTTGAAATTGAGGATTTGGAAGTTACAAAATCAGATTCCGGGTCGAACTTTTTTTAACTGCCTTTCATATTTCGGAATCCTCAAGGTAGGACGGCCATAAATCAAATCATAAAAAAGAACCCAAATCATTGCCCGAGCCTTACGTCTCAAACGACTCAAGTTGGCTTTGCCGCCCGGAAGAGGGTTGCGATATTCTTCCGACGCCAATGAGGAGCGAGAAGCGGCCACTTGTTAGTTCATTGATAAACGCTACTGATACCAATCTGGGAGTCTTTATTGACTTAACCTACCAGTCGACGTGCCAGTTCCTACATTCTTTCCATTAAGGTTCGTGATCTCATCACACCACTCACTGATAGCCACGGACAAAGTTTTTTGAAAATGGTGTAAAGTGGGAACATGGCGGTCTTGCTTTTACTTTGCTTGAAGCATTCATTTTTCATCTTTAATAACCAGCAGACGAAAGAGATCTTTTTCTTCTAAATAAATCTAAATCTGAATCTTTCTCTTCGAATATAAATCAACTATTATGTATGTTCATAACTCACTTGGCATGCATCTTTTCCACCTCTGGCGTAACCAGCGCAGATTACTTGTTCATTTATAATTGCAGTTTTGAATTGTTGAAAAGCTCTTTGGCATTGAGATATTTCAATGACTGGAATTTGAAGTTCTTGTAAATGACTGCTTGACGGCCCATCTAAAGCGTTCACAAACTCTATTAGAATTTTTGAATATTAATGCGAGCATATTAGATTTATGAAATAAACATTTAAAATAGATGAAAGGGCATTCTATGTTTAGTGCTCACTAAAAGCTTATCTGTAACATGTTCATTAGGTTCTGGAGGGAGAGGTCGGTAAATTTGAAACGGCAAGAATTTCAAAGTCAGAGAAACACTTGGCCCATGGAATCCGAGTTACAAGAATAGTCAGACCCCAAGAGGTGTCCCAAAATACATAGACGTCCACTTTACTTATACTTGGAAGTTTCGCTTGTTGGGGGTCTTGATGATGTAGTCTTAAATACCTGAATCCAGGGAAATCCGCAAAGCCCTTGTGCTCGTACCCTCCTATACATTCTTGAACCATGATAAAAAGCTTAGCTAGACAAAATAGATAACATGTGCAATTGAGGAAGAAAGTAATAAAGTATAAAATTGAGGACTCAAATACTTCGGTTAGGCTACGCCTAAACTTCAAAGGTCGCGCGGTATTCCAAGACTGGTTTAGTTTAAGTTAGTATTTAAGTACGGCTGAGTCGTTTGTTCATCTTATTGTATGGATTTCCTCAAAGCTTTCACATCATCAAATTCTTTAAAGATGTCGAGAATTGAAGGGACCCCGGATAACCTGGATCGAATCATGACCCTGCTTGAGCTGTGAAAGAAGGAATTCGTACTTTAGCGCCTATTCCACAAAAAACTACCAACGCTTAGGAATTTCGAACCTGGATGGGGAAAATCAACATTAAAATGCCGACAAGATTCCGGATTGCCCAGATAAGTCTTCAGAAAAATCTGCAAGACTTCTTCACAAGGAGTGAAATGCAACCTGCTTCTCGCTTCAAGAAGTTTTCGGTTGTCGATTTCATTCTTGATGATAGGATCTCTGTAGTTTGGGCCCGGATGTCAAACGTGGCTTGAGTTTGGTTTCAGATCAGATTCTGGAAATTTGTAGAAGACTATTTTGAGTATTGGATTATACAAGAGAGGATGAACGCCGATTGAACATCATATTGACAAAACTTATGTATCTTAACACCTAATTAATTAATTCTTTGAAATTTTGGATCACAACACGGGTTAGCAGTCCCCGTCCCTGCCACAGGCCCAACTTTCGGTCCTGCACATTAGAGGAGAGTGATGCGCGCTCAGCCGACCGATATTCGGGAACGAGGTCCCAAAATCTCAACACACGCGTTCAAATTTAGTGTCATGATCTTTGATAAACAGCCTTTTTGCCTTTTTGAAATATTTTACCAAAAAAGTGAGCCTCTTTAATCTGATTAATTTCGCTTATCTTGAGTTGAGTATTTTTTTGAGAAATTTTTGAATATTTTGAATTAAGTATGTCAGGAAGTAAAGTGTGAGTGGATTTTTCAAGAAATTTCATGACGATGAAGCTATAGTGCATAACAAGTGTGACGCAGAAGATGATACGATAGACAGTCCCGGTGTGAGTGGCAAAATGGGAACTGATATCCACGATCTTGTATCCTCAATAAAGGAAATAAATAATAATAAGACTGCTGATGTAGATGGTATTGTTACATCCGCACTTTTTTTATTTTTGTCGTAACAACTGGCAAGAGGCTGCCCAACTCACTTTGAGATAAACAAGTGATGATTACTCATACATAGTTAGGCGAATTAACTGAATGCACTCAATCATACGTCTGCTTGTGATAATTACATTACTTACGATAAAGTAGAAAGCGCAAGCAAGTAAAAAGAGAATTACCATGAGTAAATAAAAGACTCAGTTGCTGCCAATAATTTAACGAAAGAAACCTTGACCGATATAAGATAACTATTTGCTATCGTTCTATCAATATACCTGTATATGACCTAAATAAATCAAATACTGATTATTCTATGACAAGTAATGTCAAATATATATAATAAGCATATATGTGTTTACGTTTCAATGAGTCACACTGTCAATTCAATGATCGGAGTACGTACCGCTCTAAATAAGTCAAGGTACTTTTATTTCATTATCGTCGTGTAAGTCTTTCCGAGCAGATACGCAAGCAACAAAACTTCTTCTCTTACCCTTTCTGGAATAGAAAGGCACCGTAATTTTTTATACTTGTATCATTTTAACTGTTGTACTCTTTCTTTATTATCTATGTCACAATAAATCACATATATCTGAAAGGCATATCATTCATTTAAAACATTAATCTGACACAATCCTCATGATATTGCCAGTGACAACGTACCCACAACGAATAATTAGTCAGGACTTACCAACCTGACGTAATCATCGATACTGGTCTCTCTTATGATCATATTTCCAAACTACCCTCGCCTTAAACTCGGGATGTGACAGTATTAACGATGAAATGCTTAAAAGCGATAACGGATATTTGTCTGTATGGCTGAGGAAGTTGACAAATATGTGTGCTGAGTACGAGAAAGTTCCAGTTGATTGAAAAAAGGCGATTATCGTTTCACCTCACATGGGGAATATGAGACAGGCAAATATGAGACAAAGGATTTCGTATAGTTAATTATACAAATTTAACATTTCTGTGGGTTATAAATTGCTCTAATTTCTAAAGCCGCCTGGTCACAGTCGGTCGATCTCCATATTTTATTTTACACAGTATAAGCAGAGTTATTTTTCATTGAATAAGGAGAAAAAGTGTTTAGAATGGCAACTGTATATAAAAATGTTATAAAAGAACGAGTTATGTACTCAGTTCACGTTCCTTGTACGATGGAAAACTAGAATGCTGAACCCACTCTTTGCTACCCAGTGTTTACCAAATGCCGTTAAGGAAAAAAATTATTTATCTTCATTTATTTCTACAAGATTGAACATTCTATGTCATCGAATATTTTAGTTGAGACCCTGAACAATATAAATCATTAGCATACATATTTTTAAAGCCACCTATTTCTGTGCAAATACGTAGTAAATCCAAGGTGAATTTTTTCAGCATGATCTCAAAAAACGTTTTTTCCATTCTCTTATATCCTAATGGATCTGAGTAGTTCATGCTTTTAGATATATTGTGTTTGCATATGTTATATTAATCCCTGAAGTGAGAAGCAAATTGTAAGGGATAATGGACAACTGAGCGATTAGTTTAATATTAGGCAGGGCGCTGGGCAAGGTTGCGTTATATTCTCCTGGCTGTTCAATATATACATGGATAAATGTCTAAGAATGGCTCTCCCAGGCAAAGAAGGTGTTATCTAGGGACCGTGCAAGTGCGTGGACTCGCGCTTTCAGATGATAAGGTTGTTAAGGCAGAATCAGTTACTGATGTGCAGAGAATGTTGAGCAGACTGGATACCCGCATAAAGAGTATGGGTATTGAGATTAATATGAATGAAACAAAAATTATTGAGTTTGAAAGAAGGCATGAGGAAACAGTATGCGACGTTGCCTTAAACAAAGAGAAGATAGAACAAGCTGATGATTTTGTGTATTTCAGATGTTTATTTACTGCTGACGGAGAGATAGATGCTGAGATATCCAGACGTATGGACGAAGGAAGAAAGGTCATCGACAATATAGCAGCTATTGTTCGAAGTAAAAATGTGACAAATAAACCTAAAATTGCAATATATAATTCTGTGCTTGCGCCCACTGTGCTGTATGGCAGCGAGACCTGGACGTATCAGGAACAGGATAGGAGTAAAGTGAACGTGGTTGGCATGCACTTCCTGCGGAATATACGCGGTAAAACGCCAATGGACAAAGTCAGTAATGAGTGGGTTCTGAAAGAATGTGGTGTAGAAGAAACATTGTTTGACAAGAGTGAAAAAAATTTACTGAGATGGTTTGGTCATGTTGAGAGAATAAATAAAAAACGTTTAACGAAGGAAGTTTATTAAGGTAAAGTCAATTATAGCATACCCAGGGGTATACCGAAGAAACAATGGTTTGGAATTTGTGAATGAGACTCTGAAGTGAAGAGATATGAAGAGTCGTAGAAATACAAGAGATTCCACGAAGAGATGTATGGATGCAAAAGGAAGCAAAATATTGTGCAAATTGTATCAAATCAGAAAATAATTTATGATTTATTTTGCCGATCCCTATTATTGAAATACTCTAATTAAAGAATATTGAAGAGACTTTGCCCATCCCTGTTATTGCGGTACCCTAATTCAAGGGTACTAGACAGGTTTTGCCGAATCCCATATTTTGACTCAAGTGAAAAGACCTTATTGCGTAAACCAAAATCAATAACTTTCTAATTTTTTGCCCAATCCGAATTTCGCGTTCACATGTGAATTTCATGTGGATCATATCCCTGAAACCGTTAGTATTTTCCGAACCATAATTTTATGCCCCAATTTGTACTTCCTTTGTCCCAATCTACATTTCTGATAAAATATCGGAATACTAAACGTATTGAGCATTAGATAAATTCGATTGCTCCATACAAAATGGAATCATGTTCGGGTGAGTCCGTATAAAGGATCAGATTCCAGTTGTTTCGTATATGGAATCAAGTCTATTTTTTGACAGCTTGATTTATTGCAATAAAATGAACAAGCATACCGTTCTGCAGCACGTAACGAAATATTAGCAAATTTAACACAATAATACATATTCCAGAGAATTCTAAGAAATTTCATAACGTGATGCAGAATGGCCTGCTTTTGTTTATTTTATCTTCGAAAGTCAGAATGTCAAAATCAGTAAGATTAGATTTGATTTCATATACGGAGCAACTGAAACCTGATTCTTTATATGGACTCACCCGAACTTGATTTTACATTGTATGGAGCAGTCGAATTAGAAATTACCACTGTACAACAAAATACGACCTATATGTCCATGAGATTGTAGGTGTCATTTCCAAAGTAGTTTTTCATGCTTAATATGAATCCAACGTCCATTTTTAAACAACATGTCAGGTTTTTGAGTTTTTTTTTCTCATCAATTCTCGTTTCGAAAGACCACATATCGCTTCATGAATGAACTTGGAAAATTCTTTGACAACAAGTGATACATGATTTTGATGTATCTTTTAAGGCTGAATCTTATGCGCACCTTACTTTCGCGATAGCTGGAACGGCTTCATACTCAAATAGGGGTAATTTTCTTCGTTTTCTAACGAAGAAAAAATCTAAGAAACGTTTATAGTTCCAGCACTGACTGTCCACAAGATACATAATATAGAAACCATCTTTTTCTCTTCCACTGATATTGAAAGTGAATTATCTTCCAAATGTACTTGAACTCCCTCGAATTCACTTAAAGTCCTTCGAGCTCCCTTAGATTATCTCGAATTCCCTCTAATTCTGTTGAATACCCTCGTATTCGCTTGGACTCTCTGAAACTATTATGATTTCGCTTGAATTCTCTGGAAATTGCTTGAATTCCCATGAACTCCACTAAATTCCATAAATTCTTTCGGATTACCCCGTATTCGCATTAATCTTCTCAGAGTTCCATTGAATATCGCTAGACTTTCCTCGAATTTCGCTAAATTCCATTGAATCCTTCATGATTTTCTTGAATTCATTTGAGTTTTCTTGAATCCGCCTGCATTCGCTCAAATTCTCTAGAATTCAGGTCGTTGCATCTAAATTGGCTATAATTTGATTTCAATTCAGTCTTTAAGGAATTCCAATGAATTCACCATAATTCGAATGCAATTATTCGCCTTTAATAAGCCTGAATAGTCCAATTCTTAACGGCAAAGAAAGGGATGGTTTCTATGCCATGTATCTTGCGAACAGTTAGTGCTGGAACTAGAAACGGTTCGTAGATTTGTTCTTCATTACAAAAAGAAGAAATTGACCCCTATTTGAATAAGGAAAACTTAACACTTAGGTAGTATAGTGTTTTGAAAAAAACCTATTTTCTTAACATTTTTCTCCGTGTTTTGTGATTATCTTGAGAACCATTTGAGCTATCGAAAAAGTAAGGTGCGCACTGAACTCAGTGTTGGAAAATTCATCGAAATCATGTATTGTTTCTTGTCAGAAAAAACTTCCTACGTCCATTTATATGAAGAAATATGATTTTTCGAGAAAAAAATCTGACCAAAAAAAATCGAGAACCTGACGCATTGGACAAAAATGGAATTTAATAAGGATTTTCACTTCAACTCGATCCGAAAGACAAAGTTCTCCATATTTTTAAATGAAAATTAAAGAAGTTATAGTTTAAACTATTCTAAGGATGACGTGATATTTAGAATCTATCGCTTTTGTGATCAATGAAGTTATCAATTTTCTTGTTAAGCAGTATCGAAATAGCGCTGGCCAACTTTCAATCGCTTCGTTTACCGAGGGAATCTTGAGTATGCCCAAACTTTAAGCGAAAGAAATGTTCATCAAGGTATAATAAAGTTTCTTGAAAAGTATTACTTCAATTGAATTAGCCGTTAAAAAGATACGAGCATTCCATTGGCCTTGATTAAACGCGTGCGAGTTGAGATCTCCGGGGTATCGACCACCGCCGCTGCGCCGACTCGGCCGCTGCGATTCGCATTTTGTTTATTCAATTAATTTATTTTTTGTCTATTGGAGAAAAATTGAAATATTTGAATATAAATGATCAAGTGAAGTTAGATTATGAAGTATTCCATATCTATAAACAGTGATGAATATATTTTATCGCAGTTACATATTGAACTTTAGTTTTAACTGCAAAGACACTCAATGCATAATATTGTAAAATATCTTACACATTCTCAACAAGATTGAAGGGCGGCATTGCCGGCCTTAGGGGTGGTCGAAGTCGTGCAATGCACGAGGGCGCAAAGCCAGAAGGGCGCCAGGGGTCGAAAATTT
>JAUMHM010000005.1:54298387-54312704 GCA_032362435.1 Melikaiella ostensackeni
TAATCGGCAAATACACGAGGTAAGTCGGCAATTCAATAAGAATCACCCCCCCATTATCGACAACCTCGCTACGCCCCTGGCCTTCCTCTTCCTCTCCCGTACACACTTCTAACACATGGGTCCAAGACTCCACTTCATAACCGCACACTCTACATAATTTTTTCTGTTCCTGCATCCAGTACCGACATGCTCTTACTCCCTCCCCCATTCTGAATCGCATCATCCTATTCCACTTACTCTGTTTTTTAAACTTTTTTAGGTATTCTGGCTTCCCCACCAACTTAACCATCCTATACCATTTACTCCGTTTTCTTTGATTCCATGATTTCCCTCCATCATGCTTGTGCAATTTTGCCCCCCTCTTTCCACTTCAGCCTCTCTTCAAACTTCCGAGCTCTCTTCAATTGTCTAACTACCATTTCCTCTCTTACTATTCCTTCCCTCAACATATATACAGGGCCACTCCAGCTCACCCCCATGACCCACCTCAAGAATTTTTCTTGGAAACTTTTCACTCTCTTATGCACCTTCCAACCTCAAATCTCCACTCCATAACACAAGACTGATCATACTAGCATATCGAACATCTATACTCTCATCCTCCAGTCATCTTTGAATCTTCTCTTACCTATGCCTGAAACTTGGCTCATTATTTTACTCGCACACTCCAACCTTTTTCTCACTTGCAGTTCGTTGTTGCCTCCTGCTTCAAACCAGAACTTTAAGTGACAGAATTCCTCTAATAGTGCCACCCATTCTCCGTTGATCTTTCATTCGTACTCTACCTTACTCCTTCTATTCCTGAAGCACATTATCTTGGTTTTACTTTTATTCACAGTTAAATCTGTTCCTCTCACGTATTCTTCAAACCCTCTCATCATCAAGTGCATCCCTCTTTCGTCTCCCGACAATAGTACAAGATCATCAGCATATGCTAAAGAGTGAAAGCTTACTGCTACCTAGGATCGTACCCCCTCTCGCTTTCTCCTTTGAATCTACTTCTAGTTCTCCTCTAAGTCTGCCAACATTATACTAAACAATAGCGGACTCAACGGGCAACCTTGCGTGAGCCCTCTTCCTGTCCAGAAATCCTCTCTTTTCCTATTTCCTATCCTCACTCTGAACCTAGTCTACACAAAAATTTCTTTTATTGTTTCAATCAGTCCTTTATCCACTCCCCTCTCTTTCACAGCTTGCCACAGCACCATTCTGTTCACAGAGTCAAATGCTGCTTTGAAGTCCACGAACAAAACCACTACTTTTCTTTTCTTTGCCCCAAATTCCTATTGACTGGATAGTTCAGGATGTAAATATTATCAGTGGTTCTCATTCCTTTTCAAAGCCTGTCTGGTTGCGTAGAATACTTCCTTTTTTTGTACCTGTCTTTCGAACCTGTTCCTGAAAACTTCCGCACAGATTTTATAACCCACCAACATGCATGTAATCCCTTTATACTGCTCTACCATTTTACCCTCTCCTCTCTTTATTAGCGGCATCACTAGTCCCGTACATCATTCTTCAGGCCATTCTGCACCTCTCCGTACTTTATTACATACTCTCCACATCTTTTCTCTTACTCTTTTCCCCCATACTTCAGCGCTTGATTGATTCTCAATTCCATCCTCTCCTGTTGCTTTATTTTCAGTCTTTCTATTGCCTGGTTCAATTCTTCGCTACTCATGTCATTCCCTCCTCAACCTTCTTCCTCTGATACGTTTCTCGCTTCCTCCTTCATCCTTCGTTCTTCACCCTCAACAATCCTTAGAAGCACTCTGCCTCCTCACTCATTTTTAAATCCTTATTCACGCCCTTCTTCCTTCCTCTTTTCTTATTTATCACCTTTTATTCCTTACCTTTGATAAGTGCTTTCTCGACCTTCACCATGTACCTTTCCTTCTCCCTCTGCCTTTTTTCGTTCAACATTTTCTCAACATCTCATTTTCTTTCATTGTACTCCCTTTATCCAACCACTCCTTTGTTCATTCTCCTTTTCCTTTTGGTCTTATTTCTTCCCTTATCTTCTCAATCACTCTTTTCATTCTTTGTGATATATCGTCTACCGCTCGCTCTTCTATACCTCTTAGATTCTTATTCTTCATTTTTTCTTTGAATTCTCTTAATTTATCTCCTTCCCAGCGGCCCACGTTTACCATCTTTTTTTCCCTCCTTCCTTCTTACCTCTAGAACGCTTAGGACCTCCATCTCTTAATGTCGCTATTACCGGAAAATGTTCAGAGCCTAGCTCATTACTCACTTTCATCCCAACCATCAACTTTCTTATTCTTTCTTCTGCTAGAATGTAGTCTATCAGTGTTTCTCCTTCATCTATGGACGTTATTTCGCCATGATCGTTCCCCTTTGTATTGCCATTACAGATGAACCACCCTGCCTCTCCTATCATGTTTAGCAGTATCCTCCCCTACCGATCTGTTTCTCTATGTTTCGAGTTCCTTATGAATACATCTTTCTCTTCATCCCTATCAATCTTATGCGGAATAAGACATTTTTGAGGCCGAAAACATTTTTCTTTTAATTATAATTTTTTATTTGTTCTCGAAAACGATGTAAAATTTCACCAAAGAGCAATAGGTACTTTTTATAGAACTCTTCTGGATGTGCAAACTGACTGATGTGTCCTCGAACCCGCCTAGCTATACTACTGAGGTGGGTAGAGAAGAGAGAGAGGCAGTGGTACAGATGAATGAACAGGAGATAGAAAGAGATAAAGCTGGATAAAAAAGTGATAGAAAGAGAAACAGGTGGATAGAAGAGGGATGAGCTGGGGTAATTTTTCCTATCCCTTTCTATCTTAGAGCTAGAAAATAGTCAAAAGTGATAGGATTTCTTTACTTTTAATCTCAGCTTTTCGTACTTTGATTATTCTGAGCATTATTCCGTCCTTTGTTTCTTCATCTTCCTCTCATTCTTGTTCTACCGTCAGATTCCTTCTCACCCCTGATATCATGGCGCCAATCCCTCTTCCTTTTACATGTTCTTTTCTTGCTTCTTGCGTCTTCCATACATATCCTTTCGGTAACATCATTTCTATGCCCTTCTAATCTTTCTCATCCGCCCATTTTTACTCATCGTTATTACGTCTCTCTCTTCTTCGTTCACTTCTCTCGTCCTTCTCTTTAGGCCTTTTTTACCTCCGTAAACCCCGATGAGTGCCCTTCATTCTCATTTTCCCCTTCTTTGTCTATCTCCCTCCCTTGCCTTGTTTGAGAAGCTCTCAATTCTTCTAGTTCTTCGTCCCAGATCCACATCTCACCTCTTACTCAAATCCTATTTCTCCCTATTATTACCCTGTTACTTTTTTTTCCGCCCATGCTCTCCACGCAATCAGCTATTTTCTTCTCCTTTCCTGCCAAGTCAGATCTTCTTCCATTCTCTCTCTTCTTCCTCTCAATATATATGCCTTCCCTCTCTTCCCTTATCTCTCCTAATCTCTTTATCCCGTCTACCCTCACTTATGCCCCGTTCTCTCTCTTCAAATTCTTAACGTCTTCCTTTACAGTCTCACTGTTCGCTCTCAGGCCCTTGATCATTACGTCCTTTTTCCTCTTGATTCTTTGTTTCCCTTTCATTCGTCCTTCTATCTATGTTAATCTTCGACGCAGCCTCTCAATTTTCTACGTGCACGGTCACCCCACTTTCTTTTGCTTCCTCGCTAACAATTACCTTAGTCATCATTTGCTTAGCTCTTGCTTCCAATTTGCTCACTCTCTCTTCTATCACTTTCATCTTCCTTTTCCTATATTCATTCTTTTCACTCTGTCGGTTTTCTATGCGTTCCAGTTTTTTCGAAACTCTCTCTTTTTCGCCTTTCCATAATTCATCCCACTCCTCGCCCTGTACACTCCCACAACTCCTGCCGCCTGATGAACCCCCTATTACACACAGCATCCAACTTCACCTCAAAATCTGTCTTTACTTACTTTTTCATTTTTTCCATCACATTCGCACTTTCCTCCACGCCCGTCAATCTCACTTTGACTCTCACCCCTGACTTTAATACTCATCGCACTTTCACCGCATTCACTTCTCTTTCCCTTTTCACTAGACAAAAAATGACAGCACCAACAAAAACATCATGACTTCACTATCGGTACTGGGAGCGGAAGCCTAATATAGGTTTGATTATATTTGTTATAATATAACAATTATAATTTTTCAAAACTGCACAAATAGTGATGAGTGATAATTAGACTTCATAGTGGATGCATAATTTCGTTTAAAATATTTGGCGTACAAAAATAATTCATTGAAAAAGGTTTCTATTATTTATATAATAATTGTTATATTATAACAAATATAATCAAGCCTATTTCATTTTCAGGAATATCTTTAGCAATTCAGACAGTTAAAAGAAATCCAAATCTGAAAAAACATCAAATTTAAGAATTTTATCGTCAAAATTGTTTATAACAATAATTATTGTTAAATTTTCATAAATTTTTGTAACTAGCAGTCACTTTCACAATAACTTGAAGCAGGTTTGGTGCAAAAATCCATTTTTTACGCGAAAAAGCCAAAATTTGGCATTTATTTATTTTAAATGTTTATAAATAATGGCCATTGTTATATTCTAACAAATACAAATAGGCCTATATTATTTTAAGGAATATCTGTAGCAATTCAGATAATGAAGGGGAATCCAAATCTGAGAAAACCTCAAATTTACAAATTTTTCGACCAAAATTGTTTATAACAATGATTGTTTTTCATTTTTCAAGATTTTTGTAAGCGAAATTAACTTTTATAATAACTCAAAGCATTTTCAGTGAAAATAAATACTTTTTGGCCGTCAATCACGACTTTTACTAATTTGTGAAATCCGGTGCTTCGTTCATGAATCTTTTGATCTCTCCTGCCGACTAGATTTTAGATTTTTTGACAATTCATTGAAGTATGCCAGCAAAATATTCTCCGACAAATGCTCTATGTCCTTCAGTTCCCTCCATTTACTGAAGATTAAATAAGCTGCGTTGTATTTGTCCCCAGAAATTAGAGGCAGAAAATTTGGAACCACATTTTCTGCATCACTACAGAGATTCGGAGGCATACATAATATCTTGCCGTCACTTATTGTATCTTCCGATTGTGAATTCATTCTCTTTACAATAATTATCGCTTGAAGTTAGCCGTGAATCAAAATTCGAGAGTTGAAAGTGGCGCACACGTCCGATGACGGGGGCGGATGCGAAATTCGTTAGCGGTAAGACATTCCGCCGGCTGCATACGTACGGAATGTCGCGTTCATCGTGCACGTTGGACAACAAAACGTTTTTTGTACTTACAATTTCTTGTTTACCGCGTGAAATTTTGAACCAGGTACAGGAAGTATTTCTGAGACCATTTTTTACATATCTATTGAATTAAACAAACAAAAAATGGAAAATAAAAATTCGCAGACGAAACTTCAGAAACTTCAACCCAATATAACTAACGCAAAAATTTATAATTTACGATGGGAATTAAAAGAAGCAGTAGATTGAATTTTCTGGATGATGATTATTAGAACTTTTAACTCTTCAATCACGGACTGGTACAGGAAGGAGGTTGCTCAGGCAGGTACACCAATTTCAATTCCAATATAAGTATTGAAGACAAAATTGCTATCATTATTTCCTTAACCGATAGGGCGATTGGTCTAGCTGATTTTAGGTTCAGAGAGAACAACTTAGAATTTGCCCGCGACTTACTGAAGCTCAACGATTTTCCTCAAAACTTGATAGATAAATATATTTAGAAAAAAGTTGCTTTTTTAAAAAACAAGAATAACAATCCAGTTGATATAGTTAATGTCCAAAGATTTGGTATGGAAATATAGTGGTTGTACCATTTATAAAAGAACTTTAATACTTTTATAAAAATGTTTATAGTCATTTCGACATTAAGACTGTATTTACATATGACGAGGATTCTTATCACTGCTTTTCTAATAATAAAGGCCCCACTTGATTCGACGAGAAAACTCCTGTACCTAATTAATACATCCCATGCGAATGTGGGTGTGACTATATTGGTCAAACCGGCAGATACATTATGGTCAAAATCCGTGAATTCATTGATGACTGTAAAAATGGTAATAGAAAAACTGCGCTTGTAATTCACTCACACGACCGCGACTACAAATTTTTATTTGCAAAAACTAAGTAAGGAACTACGAGAGACGGAGTTTCGAAGATATGTTCTACATTACCAAGAACACTAATAATGTTAACAAAAGAACTGACGAAAAAATTAAAGTAAAGAAATGTGAAATTGAAATATATGGATCAAAAGTTGAAACCTTCTCTTCAATATTTAATGATAATCCAAACGGTTGGTTTCTTTATTATTCTGCTACGTGCAATCAATCAGTGCAAACGTTCGAACCCATCAGCGGTTTCAAGCAGTGTTTGTCAGCAACGCGTTACAGGGACCGTTACATTTTTTCAGTAACGATAACGGTAACGCGTTACTTATTTCAAAAAGTAACAGTAACATTAACGCGTTACAATCTTCAGGTAACGTTAATGAAAAGTAATGTACGTTACTGTACGTTGCTTCCTGAAATATGTTAATGGTATTTTTAGTACATTATAGGTAGGTATGTCATGATCACCAATCAGAAGAAATATTTTCTTTATAGTAGTTTATCTATATACTGCCGTGATATTTAAGAAAGCCGGATCTACACAAAGAGCAAACGGAAATAATTGATGAAAACTGTTCGAATAATTATTCGCGTAGACCGCTCATTTAAATGACTTTTCAAAATTTGTTTTGATTGTTCTTAGGTAATACACATGTGATCTTCTCATAAAAACACCAAAAAAAATCAAATAAATTGTTAATTTGTTGTAAAAAATGCAAATCCGACCAAAAATATATACCGAAATCACGTAAATAGGACGGATCTGCAGATCCTGCTTTTATGTAAGCACCGGGCCTCGGAAAACAGCCTTGGTGTTCGCAAGAAAGAAGGATCTACGAAATATTTGAAATGAGTTTTAAGATTAAAATAGTTTTATTGTAAACTATTATTGCATACAATTCAATACGCATACAATAATATTCACGGTTAGCTTGTTTTATTAATTTTAGAAAATAATCACTTAAGTGAACGAAATATTTCTTCGCTTGAACTAAACGGTTTTTTTTGAATGTACAAAATTATGTTTACTTCGTTAAATCAAGGAAGCAAACTTTTGATGGAATTTTTCAAATTTTATCAAAGAAATTGCTTAGTTGACTAAATGATACTGTTTTTATCCTCATTATTGCAAATTCTTTGGTTAATTCCATAGAAATTTTATCGATTCAACGAAAAAATTTTCCGAGTTTATTAAGTATATTATTATATTTTGAACGAAGGATGTAGTTAATATGAGACTTATTTTTGAATCCTCATTGATTCTGTTTTCCTTTCGTATTTTTTATAAATAATTTTCAAATTATGGGAAAAGATATTATAATATTCGGACAAAATCTTTCCGTGCAGTTGTAGATCTTAATAACTGTGAGCATTATATTTTCGGTTATGATTATAATTTTCTTGAGATTATATTACAATTACAATTACAAATTTTCAAATTGAATGTGTTCATTTTGCAATAAATAATTATTTTATTTACAGATGCTGCCTTTTCAATATGAACACTCTTTTTTTCCGAGGTTCCATAATGTGAAGAAAGCCGAATCTTTGTACTGATTCCTTACAAAAAGATTACAAACTTTTTTTCCCCATGAAAATGGGTGTGAAGTGAAAAAAAAAACGAACCTTGTACTATAAAATTATAATAGTGTGTAAACGTTCTCTTGGACAAGATGGAAACAACTTAAAATATTTCAAAATCGGTGAATATATCTTCTACTTCCTATGGAGATTTATATTTTTTACTTCGGGATTTTTTTACTTAAGGAGAGTATTACAATCAAAAACTAAAAAAAGATATTTTTTGCTAAAAATCACCATCGTTTGAATATTTTTAGTCCAATATAGCAAAAAGCGAAGATAAAAAGATAGTACTTACAAATCAATAAAAAATAGCCGAATCGAAAAAACAATTGAATAAATGATTAAAACAACGTTCTCCAAACCTAAAAAGATTTTTGATCGCTTGAATAATGCTCACAAAAGAAATAAGTGAGCAGACATCTTATTTGTTTGTAAATAAGTGGACAAAAATACGCAAAGTGAGAAAATTGTTTGTTTCAGTCATCTTCATAAAATGATAATTTAAAAAGAATTTTTTTTCGTTTTTATGCTTCGGTGCTTCGATTACACAGCCCTAAAAAAAAATTCTCTGCAACCCGAGCTAAACCACCATACCCATAAGTTTTTGAGGTCACTGAATCTGAATCCGGGGTCAGTTTGACCCCATCAGGTCAGGGTCCAGGTCAATTGAAGGTCCAAATCAAGAAAACCACTGAATCGGCGTGAGAAACTATCTTAAGACGTTTTTGGGGTCACTTAAACCGAATCAGGGGTCACTTTTACCCCATCAGGTCGGGATGTAGGTCATCCTAAGGTCAAAATTGAGAAAACCATGAAATTGGAGAAAACCTCTACCTTCAGACATTTTTGGGGTCGCTGAATCCGAATCCGGGGTTAGTTCGAACCCATAAGGTCAGAATCAAGGTCATTCCAAGGTCAAACAGAGGAAAAGCCATTGAATCATAGGAAATCACACCTCTAAGACGTTTCTGTGGTCGCTAAATCCGAATTTGGGGTCATTTTCATCCCATCAGGTAAGGATCAGGGTTAAACGGATTCGTCCAAACAGAGTTTTGTGACAATTTCTGAATCGCTACGTTGAATATCGGGGAATTATCTCTACATTCACTGTTTCTCATGGTATCCTACCTTTTTATCCTCAAAAGATCTTACGAGAGGTTTCCTTCTACGCTGTACTTCGTTCTCATCACTTTTTCTCTCCAATAAACAGCAGTAATCAGCCATCATATTTACATCCCATCGACCTTGATATCTCATTTCCATTGTCTTTATGTCTCGATGGAACCTCTCCCTTTGCTCCTCATTGAAATCTCCTCGATTCGTTGGGAAGTAATCCATGTGTGAGTGCAAATAGTGTAACTTGAGGCTCATCAAACACCCTAGTATTTTATAATTTGCCATCATTCAAGCCATACGTATAGGTATGGTGGTTTAGGTCGGGTTGCAGGAAATTTTTTTTGTGAGGCTGTGTTATTGTCCAGCATAGCAGAATCCATTCTTATATTAATTTAAATATTTCGTTTGTGGTTTATAATCAATTATAGTGTGAATTAAAAATAACTCATAGATTATCAATTTAAAATTCCTGATTAGTTTACTTGTAGTACAATCTACACTTTTTCAAATCCCTTAAAAAAAATTTTTTTGATTATAAAAATTTCTGAAATGGCGTGAAGAGAAAATTAAATGCTGCTAATTCGTTCCCAAGATTAAACATTTGAAAGAAAATTTTCGTTAATTTTTACATAATTCACCTAAACCTTCAAGTAGACCTTTCAAGTAGACCTGGAAAAACAATATATTTTAGTCACAAACAATTCCGTGACATCATCAGGTTCAGACTGCCCGATTTCATATGAAATCAGTCAATTGTTAATTTTTGAAACACTTCCAATTTAAAAAAAGGTGTTTAAGGCTCGTGATGATTTAAAATCATGTATTAAAATTTAATTTGAAAAAAGTAATTCAAGATAACGCCTCACTTTTTTCCGGTAACGGCAACGGTACCGCCTTAATTTTTTTTAATAACGGTAACGGTGGCGCGTTACATATTTCTAGGAAGTGCTCGTAACGCTGACACATCACTTTTGACTGGTAACGTGTCAAACACTGGTTTTGGGCTTTAGCCGCTGTGAGCGCTGCCTGTCGTATTCGGTAAATATCAGGGTCATGTTTGTACCGAAACTTCTGCTGGAGCCGTCCAGCCCATAAAATTTTAAGGCTGAACTTGTCTTTGAGGCACAGTATTTCAAAAGTGTGTATATTTTATGTTCAAAGAAAAAATATAACACGAACGCTGATGGCCATCGTCAACCTTAAATTCGTTTTCCCCTAAAAGCGGTTTTTCGAAGATCCAACTTCAAAATTGCCCTGGCTACACGTTTTTCAACCTAGAAGGTCCGTTCTCGGATAAAAATGTCAGGAACGTATTCGGCTATATGCCCGTGTACGTAATTTCACACAGGCCATAAGGGCCCTTTTCATATATGCGTACACAAGTGTTTAACTGTATGTATGAGGTTTGGCATCTAGAATACTTAAAATAAATTTTAGAAAATCTAATCTTAAACTTTTTTACATAATTTAATGTCTCAAATATTCGAATGACTACAGCTGGAGCAAAATTTGGTTTGATTTCAATTTAAATTCAATTTGTTGAAAAGAAGTTCACATATTGCCAAATGCTGTAATATATTTTTTGTGGTTTTAAAAATAAGCTAAATCTCACAAAACTGAACTTTTATCACCGTTTAATGTAATAAATTAGTTGTTGCTATATAGTAGGGTGGCCCAAAAATCGCAACGTTGGAAAAGTGCAATGTTCTCTTGGAAATTCATGTTTTTCTTTGAAAAAAAGATGATCCCTGAAAAAAAAATATCCAATCGGATGAAATCTTGCACTCCTGCATCGAGATCAAAGATTAAACTTCAAATATCTTCGTTGTTTTCGTGATCACAAGAAAATGTTTGGGACAATATTAGCCAAATTTTAATTTTTTATTTAATGATGATGTGTACTCTTATAGAAAAAAATTTTTAACACATTTTTTTACATAATTTACTTTTTCTTCTAATAACTAGGACTTCTTGATATTTTTACAACGAATTCATTAGAACCGTGTTTTTCTTTTCATGTTTATAAAATTTTGATTTAAAGATTTATTTAAAGATAAATGAAAAGATCTAAATAAAGATTAGAACAATTTACATGGTACCAATGAATTCGTATCAGAAATATCTAGAAGTCTAGGTAAACGAAAAAAATGTCTCAATTATAAGAAGAAGAAGTCAGTTATGTAAAAAAATATGTCTGAAATTTTGTTTCTATGAAAGGACACATCACCATTAAATTTATAATAAAAAATCAGACTATTATTGTCCTTAACATATTTTGTAACCACGAAAACAACGACGGTATTTAAAGTTTAATCATTGATCTCGATGCGGGAGTGCGAGATTTCATCCGATTAATTTTCAATTTTTTTATGGATTTTCCTTTTTTCATAAAGGAACACAAATTTTTAAGAGCACATTGCATTTTTTAAACTTTGCGACTTTTGGACCACACTACTACATAGTTAATGTAAATTCAAAGAGTTCAGTGATTCTTACATTTCTTCGTCTTCCGGGTATTATAAATTGAAAATTTAAAAGCGCTACTCCCGCATAATTATAGCTTTTTGAACGAAATCACCGCATCATTGTTTGTTTTTTAACATTCAAAATTTTGCATGCGTCTTTCTTTTTTCTATACAATATACTTTTAAGTTCATATAATTTGAAATATTTTTAGCAGTAGGTTACAATCTTTCTTTGAGAAAACAAAACATACATGTTATCTTATTTGTTAAGAAAAACATTTCCAGGGGTGGCTGGCGTTAAAAAAAAAATAAGTTTTTAGAATAATCCTGGTCGACCTAGCCTAAATCAATAAAAACTCCATTCAGTAGTTTAACGAAATTATCTAGATATCCCTAATATTAGAGTGCGTGCTTTTTTTTCGTACGAGAAGTTAATTTCAAGCTAATTACCATAAAATTCTCTTCTTGATAAATCTCACCATCAAACCTCTTTCTTAATTGACATTTTTCAACAGCTTTGTATTTCATTAAAAAATGATATAAGTTTTAATGCAAGATAAGAATGTAATTTAGATTGATTGGACCATACATAACGTGAAACGCTTCTACGGATATCAGTATGAAAACATTTGTGTTTGAATTAAAATGATTAAAGTCAAATTACCAGTAACAGTTGTGTCTTTTCCGACTGTGAATGTTGAAGATGAAGATCATACGTCGAGCGACATATATCAATCTCCTTGGTTACGTTCTGATAATTTTCCGACGACCTTAGAAAGTTATTGTATAATCCACACTTCTTTTAACAAACTGGTTTACCAATTCGTACCTCAATGAAATAGATTCATTGACGCACCATGTTTGGAAGACGAGGTTACAAGGAGACTGGTACGCATCGCGCTGACATTCTCTTTATACTTATTGAGTAACACATGGCGACATTGTCATATAAAGCATGAATGTTCGTTTCACTTTTTTTGTTTGAAGCAAAATTCAATCTATGTTACAAATTTTTCTGATTTTAGCAGGCATTTTTCAGATAAATTATGTATTGACTAATGTATGAGGATGCTGATAACATACACTATGGAAAAAGTTCATTAAATTCAAATGCAAAAATGTATAGGGGAAACCGGTACAAGGCAGATACCAGTACGAACTGAACGATGAGAAAAAGATAATTGTTTTCGAAGAAAATGTTCTGTAGTATTTTTTCTTGCGAGTAGAAATATTGAGAGCGATTTTTGTGATCAACTTTTTTGACCACTCACTCGTCATTTTTTGATTGAAAATTTAAAAAACTTATTTTTGACATGGCAAAGAAAATTTTGTTCGCTGACAGATTATCATTTTTTCAATGAATTCAATTGGTTCCAATATTATTTTACTAGTTCCTTCGATTCGTCAAACCCTTGGATTCAAAACTGTCTATTGATTAATTCTCGCAATTTTCATCGAAAATATATTTTACGTGTTTTTATGAGAATTGTCATTTGGTACGAAGTAAATAATTTGTTGACAGGTTAAATTTGGGTATCAAATTAATTTTTCCGCTTTTAGACTGCGAGCACTATAAGTGAGTGCTACTAACTAAACAAATTTTAAATAAATAAACATGTTCACACCTTTTACCAGCTTGATGAAACAAAATTATTCGTAGTTTTTTTTCTATGATACTTGGCAGAAATGACTGTCATGGTTTGATTTTAAAGACGACACAGTTTAGAGCGCGTACAATTCTTATAATATATTAAAAAACATTCACTGTATGAATGAAGAATGTTTTTGAATAACTGTGATTGATTATCTCCTCATACATTTGTGCACAATGTCCCTCGATAGTTGATCTGAAAAGCTTAAAATGTTAATATTCACTTCGTACCGGAAGAGTATACCATCTGAATAAGAGCGCAACGTGTTGAAGAGTATAATGTATAGGCTGAATGGCTAATATAATTCATGTGATGGTATTGCTATCTATAAAATTAATGTTCCAGCTTCAATTTGGTATGTGATACTTTCTCCACTTGTTCATAATATTTATCAATATCATGACTACAATTTTTGTCTATCCCCCTCGAACTGGTTTCCCTTACCTTCCCGTGTAAAAATATTCCGTCTTGGATTTGTTTTCAAGACATCCCACTTTGTCTTCAAAACGTTGAAGCCTAGCTCCGTCTCATAAGAGTAGATATTTTAGGACATTTCTAAATATTCACTTGTTAGGGCATGTACGTGTGAGAGATGTGGAAGGGCGCTTTTAAATATCAACGTGTTGGTGCATCTACATGTGAAATCTGGAATCTTCTACATGAATGTTGAGAGGTGTTTAATATACAGGTGAATTATTGATTGAAGATTATGACGTTATATGCGTTTTATACACTGAGATGTGAGAAAAAAGATTCCTTGTAGTATGCCTTGAAATTTTCGTTCATAATTTTTCTGGAACACTGAATGTAGGTTTATTAGACTAAACATAGTTCTGATTATTTCAAGGTGCTGTTTCCGTTATATACACCGCCTGATTTTATTTGACATTCTTCTAGAACACTTAATATTAGTCTCTTATTGTTAGATGAGAGGTGCTTCTGATTATCTTTCATTGAGGAATGTTATGCTTCGAAGACTTCAGAATGAGATAAGCCAAAAATCACATTGCCCCCTATATCTATTAAAACTAATCCTTTGCAGAGTCTTACCCCTTCAATATTTAGGTTGCGCGTGACATTACGATGAAAATCATTGAGAAGGATTCTTTACAATAACTATTTCATTGCTATGTTGTTTCCAATTTGAGGTGCTATTTGATATCATTTAATAACATTTGCATTCAATGGAATTGTTCATACATGTATTTCAGTTATAAGCTAAGCAGATATACAGGCTGCGTTTTAAATGATGGACGAAGCACGAGTTCACGGTCGTCGATATCGCCACTCCTAAGATCATGCGTATGCGGAAGAGCTTGCATATTAACTCGTCCATTCCACGCTTATACATCCCACGT
>JAUMHM010000005.1:54312804-54329725 GCA_032362435.1 Melikaiella ostensackeni
TCCCGGATATTCACCTAATATATAAATCCGGGCACGCTCATTCCCCAGTGGCTGGTGTTAGGACGCACTGTACTCCTACCGAAGAAAAGCGACTTGTCCAGCCCAAGGTTTTACAGGTCAATAACTTGTCTGAACACGCTGTATAAGATCTTCACTGCTATCGTGGAAGACAGGACTGTTCGGACAACTCGACCTGTGTGGAGAGAGATCTACGAACAACGTTAATAGAAAAGAGGCGTAGCAGGCTGTCGAGAAATCCTGCTAATCGACAGAAACGTCTGCAATGACGCTGCAGCCTACAATCGCAATCTGTCGAAGGTTTGGATTGATTACCAGAAAGCTTTCGGTTCAACCTTCCATAGACTTATCATCTGTCTTTTGGGAAGCTTGAAGGTTCATCCACACATAGTGGGATGCATGGAGAGATTAATGTCCCTTTGGTAAACCAGATTTAGTATCTCATCTGGAAAACATTGCGTGACAACTAACAGCATCACCCTCTAGAGGGGCGTCTTTCAGGGTGACACCATGAGCCGTCTTCGCTTTTGCATCACACTTCTGCCACTATCTCTCGCACTAGGAATTTCGCATGCGTACCCCTGTGGTCGATTTAATAATCGGAAGCATAAGGTCACTCATTTGGGGTGGTTCCATAAGCGAAGCACGAGCTCACGGCCCTCGATATCGCCACACGTAAGATCATGCGTAATGCAGAAGAGCTTGCATATCATCTCATTCGTTCCGCGCTTATACATCCCACGCCGTAAAGGCGAACGCGGAGTTCCAAATATGCAGTGTCCTGATCACCGAATTATCTTGGGAACAGCTCACATCGTGGCAAATGGAAGAGATCCTCTTCTGACAATGGTCAGGACCCACAAGATGATTGGCAAAGGAGCGTTCCTTTACAAAGGAGCGGAGCAGGCCGCCGAGATCCTTGGTCTGGATATTAACATCAGAAGTGAGGAAAGTGCATCACTCCATCCAGATGCTTTACTTCTAAGAGTCCGAGTAGAGAATGCAGATGTGAACAACTTCCTTAATTCAGGCACAGAGGGTTTTATTTTTGCGTAATAGGACACTGTCAATCTCACCTTGGCATGCCGTAGTCGCACCTTACGTGAAGAAGTTCCGAGCGACAGGTGCAGAGCGTGCCATGAACATTCTGAGCACCTAGGGCACATATTATCCGGGTGCTTCACTCACGCGGGAACAACGTATCATCACAGGCAAGACGTGGCCTTTAGATTGCTTTATTACTATCATTGTCGCTCTCATGGTGTTAGCCACGACCCTGCTGTGACGAACGCTCCCAAGGGGTATAGAGTCAATTTTCCAGAAAGAATTGTGCAAAATTCACTAGACCTACGACTTGAGACTAAAGGTTTCACACTCGAGGCCTGACATCGTACTCCTTTACAAGGAGAAACGAACGATGTTTGTTATCCAATTCTTGGCTCCAGCCGACGCCAGCATCACGGTCAAGAAGAAGGAAAAGGAGGAAAGGTATCGAGACCTCATACGGGAGCTGCGAGGAGTGTACAAAGAATATTCGGCTGAAATGATTGTCCTTATCATCGGTGCTCTCGGAGGTACAAAACTATCACTGGTTCGTAACCTCGAAGCCATAACCGCGTGCCAGAGAAATGCCAAAGCACTTGCGAGATGTATGCAAAGACCTATCAATCTTGGGTCGCTCCGTGTCCATAGGACTCACGAGGATCTCGCCGGCCCTTCATCGTGATTCCACAGTACCATGTGGCCACCCATCTCATGATTGTGAGGCGTGGCCATGGGTGTGATTTCCGCGATTCCACTGAGAGCCGATGTCATTTTTATTGATGGCAGTCGCTCGCAGGGGCTTCCTGCGGTGGTTGTTTAACCAATTTTTTAAATTATATATATACACGGTGACCCATTTCAATCTATAATCCCAAATATCTTCTAAAATACTTTATCTACGAAGAAATTGTTCGGACAAAGATTGACCCTGACCGAGAGGGACATTTGACTGTACCAACAATTTTGACCTTGATGTCAATTTTCAAGCTCAGATGGAGGTGAGACCTTTCTCTTAAGTGAGAAACCCTATTTTCGACCGCGGATTTGAAAAGAGCAGGAAATTTCATGTCAAAAATGACCTGTGAAAATATGGTTTTTGTGACCTTAGGAAGGTAAAAAATTAAAATCAAATGTCTGAGAAACGACCAGATGCCCTTTTTCTGAACTGTCTTGGTTTTTCGGCGTGAACAAACGTTCAAGATGCTTAACAAAAGTCGATGAAATGTTAAGGTGTACATGACCTTGACCATGATGACCTTCAGGTCAATTTTCAAGGTCACTTGAAGGTCAAGCCGATTTTGCTTAGATTGAACTCTGTACCCGGATGATTTTTTTTTGTAGAAGTCAGACTGTGGATTGTTATCACAACTCCCTTCCCCCCCCCCCAACACACCCAGACAGTAACAATCATTTCGAATAAGATGTAAAGACTGTGACTATGTATGTAGTTATAAAAGTGACAATCTTGACAATGTCACTTCTCTGTGACTAGTTACAAAAAATAAAGACACTTTGTCCCTACTGTTAGCGTTACCAAGAAACAACGGCGTGGACGTAGTATGTTCTGTTTCCTTTCAGAAAAAGGGCATCTGGTCGTTTCTCAGACATTTGACCTTAATTTTTTACCTTTCCAAGGTCACAAAAACCATTTTTCCACAGGTCATTTTTTACGTCAAATTTCGCTAAATAGTATCTAATGGAAATAAAATATTTACATTGAATATGAAATCATGATGTTAGATAATTATTGATTTTTGGCGTCCCGGCGACTCTCTTGAAGACCCTCTGGATCAACTCCTTCCTGATCGGCCAAGGGACCTGCTTGCTGGCCCCCGCAATGACCTGCCTGTTGCCTTCCGTGGTAATCAGCGTGTTCACCTCTCTCATAACTGAATTGGTAACCCTGACCATCTTGATAATGTCAACGACCTCCTCGGTTTCTCCCACTCTAATAGCCTCTAGGTCCGAAAGTCGATACAACAAATTTGGCCATCGATACAAATAGATCGTCAAGTATTTGCAGCGTTTGCCATCTGTCGCTGTCAGTTCTTTCAGTCTGCTTTACATTCTCATCATATGAGAAGGCTTTGATTTTATGTGAAAAATCACTTCCTCAATTTTCATCAAATCTTTACATATTAAGACCCCCTGTGTTAGAAGAAACGGTTTTTACGCCGGTGTCTGTCTGTCGTTCGTCGGCTTCCGTCGTCCGTCGTCTGTGGGCACGATAACTTTCGAAAGAGTTTTTGGACTGGATCGCGCCTTACGCTGTGTCTACATTGGCGCTGTTTCTCCGTGCACTCTCCGAGTTTCTTGGTTGCACGAAGCTCGAAATGCAGACAGTCAACCGTTGGTTACTTTGCGCGGGGGAAAAATGTTTCTAGGTGGCCTATATTAGTTCCAATCTTCTAGATGAATCAAAAATGAAGATTATAATAAGTAATGAATACAAACTTACTTCAACAATTCTTTGAAAATGGATTCAATGACCTCATCTCATTTTTGCACACTTATTACTGTGCTAAAAAAATAGAATAAATACAAATATTGTGTAAAGCAGAATTAAGTACATATCATGTGCTACAAATATAGCAAAAATAAAAAAATACATTGAACAGAAAAATATACTGTGCTAAAAATATAGCGAAAATAAAATATAATGTGATGAAAATATAGCAAAAATGAAAAATACTGTGATAAGAATATAGGACAAATGAAAACTGTAGTGTATAAGAATAAAATATACTGTTGTAAAATATAATATAAAATACACGATAAGAATATACTATTAAAATACATTTTTTGCTATATCATTAGCACAATATTTTTTATTTATAATGTATTTTTCAGCAGCATATACCTTTTTGCTGTACACAGTATTTTTTATTTAGGCTATATACTATATTTTTAGTTCAGTATATTTTATTTTTGCTATACACAGTACTTTTTATATATTCTTTATTTAGAGCAGCGTATATTTCATTTTTGGTATACCCAGCATTTTGTATTCCTCCTATATTTTTAGCACAACATACTGTGCGAAAATTATGTTATAGAAACATACTGTAAGAATATGCTATGAAAATATATTTTTTGCTAGATTATTAGCACAGTATTTATTATACATGCTATATTTACAGCTCAGTATTCTTTGTTATTGTTATACTTTCAGCACAGTATTCTTTATTTTTGCTATACAAAAACATATATGTTGTGCTAAAAATATAGCATAAATACAAAATACTGGGTATACCAAAAATGAAATATACTGTGCTTAAAATATAGCATATATAAAAAGTACAGCGCATAGCAAAAATGAAATACACTGTGCTAAAAATATAGTATATGGCCTAAATAACAAATACTGTGCTAATATAGTAAGAAATATATTTTTATGGTATATTCTTATCGTGTATTTTCATATTATATTTCAGAACACTATATTTTATTCTTATACACTTTAGTCTTTATTTGTGCTATATTTTTAACACAGTATTTTCTATTTTTGCTATATTTTTAAAACAGTATTTTCTATTTTTGCTATATTTGTAGCACAGGGTATGTACTTTATTTGGCTTCACACAATATTTGTATTTATTCTATTTTTTTATCACAGTGATAAGTGTGCAAAAATATGATAAGGTAATTAAATCCATTTACCAAGAATTGTTGAAGTTAGTTTGTATTTATTACTTATTAAAACCTTCATTTCTAATTCAATTTATCCAGAAGATATTTGTCATGACATTCTTTTTATTTCTCATACATATAAATGTTTAATAATATCATGAACATTAAAGTAAAGTCTATTTGTCCACTGTTTGAAACAACTATAAAAAAACTGCTAAATGTTTATAAATATGTAGAAAAAAATTAATTTTTGAACATTTTATTGGTGATCATAAACATTTAGCAGATGATGAACCTGCCTTAGTGCCTTTTATTTAATTACCCAAAGTTTCATCTCGATATCTCATTTCACGTGGACAGAGAGGAGGGCGTGCGAAAAAATTTTCGGTGAAGTTATTTTGAGATTAGCCTCACATGGCCTTAAAGGGAATTAAAATGAAAACTTCGCGAGATTATTACTATTATTAAAAAGAAGGACAAAATCTGGTCAATTTTTCATTTTTGGAGGGATCAATTATCATAACCGTCACTTTTGAGAACCGTTTTCAAATTTCTCGTGAAACCCTGCGCGTAATTTCAGATTCCTGAAGGAAATCCGTGAATCAATCAGTAGATACTCGCAGATTTCTTTGAGGATTTTCGCAGTAGGAAGATGTCATCGGTAATCTCGGCAAAGTATTTAGTACACGTTGTTTTGCAAAAACACATTTTTTTTTGACAGTTGGTGCGGCGCCAGCCATCTGAGGAACCAGTATAGGCCACCTAGGAACATTTTTTTCCCGAGCAAAGTAACCAACGGTTGGCTGTCTGCACTCCGAGCTTCGTGCAACCGAGAAACTCGGAGAGTGCACGGAGAAACAGCGCCCATGTAGATACAGGATTAGCACATTTGTTGGACGCATAAAAAGAAAGGACAAGTTTTTTAACCAGCCATTTTGGACTAACGGTTATGGTTTTAACCGTCAAAAAAACTTTTTGAAAAATAGAAAATTTGACTTTCCGGCCAACCTGTGCGAGACCCGAAAAAAAATGCTGATAAATAGAATTATTGCACTTCAAAGGATCTACGAATTCTTCTGTAACATTTTTTCGATAGAATGCGTAATTTTTGTTTTAATCGTGAAAAGTACTGTTGAAAAATTATAAATTACATTTTTCCGCCAAAAAACGTGAGAAATAAATAATATCGCGACGAAAAATTATTGTTCTTAAAAAGATTCATGAATTTTTCATTGACCACATTTCGATAGGGTGAGTAGTTTTTGTTTTAATCGGAAAAAATACTGTAAAAAAATCAAATTTTTCCCGCCAAAAACTTCCGAAAGAATTATCTGATTATTTTGCGCTTTTGCACTCTTGTTCAAGGCATAGAAAGAAAGGACCAGTTTGCTGACCAGCTATCTTTATTGCACTATTATTATATAATTATTCTTATTATATTATATTTTTTCATAGGAAGAGTAGTTTACGGTTCAATCGTGAAAAATACTGTTTAAAAATAATAAATTGAATCTCCCCGACAAGAGACGTGGGATATAAAAACTATTACAGCAAAAAGTTATTGGCTTCAGAAAGATTTTAAAATTTTCCATCGTTCACTTTTTTGTAGGGTAAGTAGTTTTCTTTTTAATCATGAAGAACACTGTTAGAAAGACTAAATGGAAGTTGTCAAAAGTGGTCAATGGAAAATTTGTAGATCTTTTTAAGATGAATAATTTTTCATTTAAATATTTTTATTGTTATTATTATTATTATTTATCACGTTTTTGGCGGGAAAATTGAATTTATATTTCAAAAGTATGTTTTCCTTTTTTAAATATTTGGAAAAAAATGTGTGCAGTTCCGAATAGTACATACCTTCGATTGATTTGAAACTGCGTACATCCATGTATTTTGACTCGCTAACTACGAAAATGATAGTGAAAACACCCGCGAATTTGATTTTCATTGTGAAAACCATGAGAAATCCATAGAAGTCGTGATATTTTTTTGCGTTTATCTCAGTAAATAATTGAAATTTTCAAAAAAATTTCAAACAAACGTTGTAGATCTGCTCAAAATACACCTTTTAGGAGACATAAAGTTTTTCTGAAAAATCAATATTGTTCGTGAAAAGTAGGAAAATGTGTAGGGGGTGTACTTCAAAAACGCGCATACCTCCGATTAATTTGAAACTTTGTATACCTATGTATTTTGATGCGCCGATTACGAATGAGATAGCAAAAATTGAGGCGAATCGGATTTTCATGGTGTAAACCATGAAAAGCCCATGAAAATCATGGTTTTTTGCATTTATCTCCGTATATAATAAAAATTTTCAAGAAAGCTTGAAACAAAAGCTGTACATCTCCTCAAAATACACCTCTTACATACCATAAAGTTTTTCTCAGAAACTTATAAATTTCGAGAAAAGTAGGAAAATATGTTGTGGCACTCCTCTGAATGGTCACCGAGTCAATGTAGGTCATATCCCTAAACCTTTCCAACGTCTTGTGTGTGTGGGGCACCCCTGTGACTTCGAGTGCATTTTCTTAAAAACTATTTGTCGTGGAGTAAGAATGTATAATACATAAAATATGTATTTTTGAATGATCTACAACTTTTATTCGAAACATTTTTGTAAATTTTCATCATGTACTAAGATAAACACAAAAAGCCATGATTTTTATGGGTTTTTCATGGTTTTCACCATGAAAATCAAATTTGCGGGTATTTTCACTATTATTTTCGTGATGGGCGAGTCAAAATATGTGGACATACGCAGTTTAAAATCATTCGGAGGTATGTGCTATTTTGAACTTTATTGAAAAAAATTATTTTAATTATTTAATTTATTAGAGAGGTACAGAAATGTATGCAGAAAATCGAGCGTGCATAATATTCGCCCTCAATTTTCTGCATACATGATATGATGAGAATATATTCCTTAAAGCTGATAGAGCCTTGAGTAAATAAATTTCCCTTCTTAACGTTAAATCGAAAACAAATTTAGTCATTTGTACGTGAAGAACATGTAACACCTTGCTTTAGGGTCTCATTCACACACTCCAACCATTCTTTCTCCGGTCTACCTCTGGGTACGCTACCATTCACCTTGCTAAAATATACTTGCTTCGTTAAACGTCCTTCATTCATTCACTCAACGTGGCTTAACAATCTCAGCAAACTCCTTTTACTCTTGTCAATCAATCTTTCTTCTACTCTTCTACACCACATTCTTTAAAAACACACTCATTACTGACTTTCTCCATTAGCGTTTTACCGCATAAATCCCACAGGAATTACGTGCCAACCGCGTTCATTTTACTTTCATCCTTTTCTTAATGCGTCCACGTCTCGCTACCATACAGCACGGTGGATGCAAGCACAGAATTATGTATTGCAATTTTAGCTCCATTTGTGACATTTTTACTTCTTGTAATGGCTCAACTTGTACACTGCCCATAATCTTCTTATCCTTCTTTACACGTTCAAATGTCTCTGCATCCAGGGAAGATCAAGGCCAGATGAGCACAGCTATCATTTACGTTCACGTCTTGCTACCATACAGCACGTGGATGCAAGCACAGAATTATGTATTGCAATTTTAACTTCATTTGTTACATTTTTACTTCTAGTAATAGCTCTACTTATACACTGCTCGTAATCTTTCTATCCTTTCTTGCGCGTCTGAATGTCTCTGCATCTATGGAAGATCCAGGGGACATGAGCACAGCTATCATTTTCAGAGAATTTTTTTTTTCATTGACAAAATATTTCTACAACTTGCTAAAAATAATTTATAAACAATTCTCGAATTTCACACCTGGAAAACTATAATTTTGCACTGGATTAAAATGGGAACTTTTTATAAAAAATTTGAGGGAATAATTTTGAATACAAACCTAGAAGCTTTTTGTAACTTGTCAGTGTCATTCGGAATGAAAATTTTGCTTGAATATGCTGAAAATGAGAATCTAGAAATAAAATTTATGAATAAAACCAATTGCAGCTGTTCTAGCACTAGAATTTCTTTGCAAAACAGCGTTTATAGCAGCAGCCAAAGACTTTTCTGACCACGGCTGTCAGTTTCCCTTTTTAAGTTCTCACCATTGCTATTCTTCTTTAATGTTTACCTTTTTTCGAACATTGCAGTTGAAACGAATCACACCTTGTGAACAAAAAACTTTTGGTCAGCTCCATAAAAAGGTAAGGTATGGACAGAACAATCACTGACAAGCAGGATGAGAGCGTCTCATCTAGCCGCAGGAACACGACACATTCCATCCCAAATCACAATTTTTATAAAAAATGTAGTACTACCAGTTTCTATCAACTCATTGTGTATGAATGCGATAACTCATTAGACTCTGATCAATAAACTTCATGACAAACATATAAAATAATCAACAAAAACAATAATCTCCTGAGGCACCTTTCCAGAAACTCAGAAATCAATGTCGTAGATAAACCCTTTCTTCGAACGTAATTGAGATGTAAAACAATTTGCCAAAAAGGAGAAAAAGGAATGATTAGGCTGGTCATGCGTTCCGGATAAAAAATGCAAACTTTTATTGCAAATAAATAAAAGTGTCCAAATCCATACACCGACCTTCCGACACGGCTCTGTGTCATTTTCAAGGTTGAATTAAATTGTTTCATACTGTAAAAAACGAAGATATAAAATTCAACGAGACGTATAACATCGATTCATTATGTTTCGATATAAAGTCAGAATGAACCCAAATCGTTTAACCTCCTGAAAAAATTGAGGCCAAACCGTCTAATGAAATTACATGTTAAAAAGGGCGGAAACGCTTAGGCCAATGTCACATACTGTTTTCTCACTCCTTCTTACAAACACAATAACTTTTGTTTTATTCATGTCAGAAATAGGCACATACTCATCATGCTGGTATCCAGTCTGCTCATTATTCCTTGCAAATCATTAACTGATTCTACCATAACATCAACACATTCCCAGTCTACGAGAGTCATTCTTAGGCATTCATCCATGTATAGGTAATCCATGTATATATTGAACTTTATTGTACTTTCTTCAGATTCGACTTTTTATTAATTCAGGGTGTACCGCTCATTGCTTCAATGGTCATTCAGGATGGAAAAAAATTGGCATTGATTTGGAAAAACAGTATAATCCAAATTGATGCAGCCTTGCTTCACGCCCTGCTTAATATCAAACCAATCGCTCAATTATCCATTCACTCGCACACTCGCTTTAATACCTTCATATATTGCTTTTGTTACTTTTAGAAGCAAACCATTCACTCCACACTTTCTCAAGAGGTGCCAAAGTTTAATTCTATCTACCTTATCGAAATCTTTCTCTAGATCAACAAATGCACTGAAAACTTCATTGTTTACACTTAAGGTTTTTTGTATGATATGTCTCAAGGTCAATATCTGATCCACATATTATCGCTCAGCCGCACAAAGAGATACCCGACACCGCTCTTAAGCACTTCAGCGGTGATAACATCCAAACGAACGGCCTTACCATTCTTTAGTATTTCAATTGCTAATGTAATGTCACAAATATCGATTCTTCTTATGCCACCTACAGCTGAATTGTCTAACATATGCTCTTCTATGTCGCAGTTGTCATGTTCCATAACTTGACCACCATACAATTTTTTGAAAGAGTCACTCACACAGTCTTTCACTCCACCCGTGTCCTTTACAATTTCACCATCAGTATTCTTAATTGCTGCTTATTCAGTACTTGCTCTTCCATTCCTGATCTTCTAAACCCATTTTCAAACCAATTTCTTATTTCCTGCGGAATCATGTTGCATTTCTTCATCTTCTTCCACTTTGATTTCATCCTTGCTTTCTCAAACTAGTATGCTTTCCTGTTTTTATCCCCATAATCATTTTCCAATCTAGTCCTCTTCTCATTGCTGAAACCGCTGATATTCAACTTTTTCAAGTACGCTTGCTTTTTATCGTTAACAGCCACGCGGATTTCATCATCCCACCAAGCATTTCAGTCTTCCCTCGTACAGCCGCAGTACCTTACACTTCAGATGCATGCTTGAATATGCTATCCCGTAGTACTATCCATGCACCCTCTAAATTTTCAATCCATAATTCCGTCATCCAGTCTTCCTTATGAAGCATTACATATTTATTCAGCTTTTTACGATATTCTATTGTTATTTGTGGTTTCTGTGAATTCTTTATTTTCACTCCAATCTGCTTCGACTCATTAGTAATTCTTCTTCTCTTCCACCCTTGACCATTTTTTACTTCATGAGCCTAGGAGGTAGTGTTCCGTTCCCCTTGCGTCCCTTACTAGCCTCCTCAGTCACTCATCTGCTACAACAAAGTCAGTCATACTGCTTCTTTCGTCTCTGCACTAGGTATACATGTGGATCATTTCATGTCTAAACAAAGTATCTGTAATTATCAAGCCTTTTTCTAAACATAATCTAATCAATTTCTTCCCGTTACCGTTCACTTTTGGGTCTCCGAAATGACCAAGTACTCTGTCCATACCCTCGCGTTAAACAACAACCTAGCCACTCATATCTCTAAGTAGGATGATTCCTTCCCCAGGTTCGCAAGTATCTACAATATCATTTGACGAACCCCAGAAGTTATATTTTACATTTCTATGGCCACCATCAACTGGAGCGTAGCATGCTATAATAAATAATGTTCTCCTTTCCACTTTTATTTCCACCTGTAATAATCTCAGAGATACACATTCATACTTCTTGAAATGCTGTATTGCTCCCTCATTCATAACGAGACCGATTTCTTTCTTACGATGTAATTCATTATCTACTCTTGACCGTAGTTTGAATCCATTTTCAATTTTTTTATCACGCATCCCTTCTTCTTCATTCCCGGTACACATAAAATGTTCAGCTTTCTGAAGCGCATTGTAACCCACAAGTCCCTTTCCTTAGGTCATGATTGGTTGTGTTATACACGGAAAAAATTTGTTGAGTCGCAAGAGCGAATCTAGATTATATTAAATTCAAAGAATCTATTTGCTTAGATTAAATTAAGCGTTTTGCTATCCTCAGTAAGCTTTCAAGTTGCTTCATGTAAATTCTTTCCGCAGAGAAGTAACTTTGTCGAAGTTGTTCAGTTCCAGAAATTACTACACTGAAACCTCCATTCGAGTGCCGTCAATTTACTGTCGTCGATGGGGGATCCGAAGTGCAGAGAAAGTGGAGCAGCGAGCGCGGCGCAATTACGCAGTAGCGTAAAGACAGATCGGGCAGTACTCTAATCGGATAATTTTGTCAGTCCGCTTCAGTTCGCTTTTAGTATTTAGGTTATGAGTTACAAAAATGTCGAAGAAAAACAATAGGAAGCATTTAACGTTCGAAGAGCACTATGAGCTAGTCTGTAGACAAAGTGAAATCAGGTGACAATATTTGGGCCGGCCGTTGAATATAAAGCTCTTATTTTGAGCGAGAAGCTAAACGGTCCTCGAACGTTTAAAGTAGGTACGCAGGCGAATAAATAATTCAACGTTTAACTTCAGCATTTGTTCCTCATTTCAGCTAATTATTTAGTTTACCCTTGTCTCATACAAATTGAATGCACAACATTCATCAATTAGAACAAACGTTTTCTAGGTTATGTTTGGGCTTTCGAACATTTTTTGAAAATAACTTTTATTAAGACTCATGCTGGAATTTTTATTTCATTAAATTATCTGGATTACATTAAAGAATTAGAGAAGGTGGTAACCGGACCTGATGAAAGTACGATGCCTGGAATTTCATGAAATAAAGTGAACTTACGACTATATCATATTTCCAAATACATTCTGTACTCAATTTTTCATTATTAATTATTACCGTGATAAAATTTGATTTTCGAGCACAAACTTGGAATTTTCGTTCGGGTCCCTGTCACTTTTTATACTTGTCGTCAAACGGTGCACTTTCAATTTAGCGATGTTGTCAAAAGTCCGATTTCTTACATCGTGGTCCACAAAAGTCCATCATTCAATGCTCAGTCTGAACAAAAAACAATGCGGGAAGTTTTAACGTTTTTTAATCTATAGATGTAATGCTGAAATTGTTGACATCATCAACCATTCATGCCTTCAACTTCCTGGGAAAACAATCATCCTACTCGGAGATAAGAGCTACCTGTAGGTCAGTGGTCAACGCGAAGGTACGGTCATTTTGGAGACCTTAAAACAAACATCTGATGAGTGCAGGAAGGGAAGTACTAGTACTGAGTTAGTTGGAATTAAAAATTCTGATGATGCAATGGTATGGTATACGGAGAAAGTAAACGACTGCATGAGTGATTTTTTCAAGAAATTGTATAGAGGTCAAGCTGCGTAGCATAATAACTGTAACACATAAGAGGATAGGTAAGCCAATCCCGTTGTATGTGGCGAAAAAAGAATAGATATCCGCGACATTATATCCTCAATAAAGAAACTAAAGAATGGTAAGGCTGCTTGTGTAGACAGTATCACCGCTGAAATACTTAAGAGCGGTGGCGGATATTTGTTCGTGTAGCTGGGTGAATTGATGAATATGTGTGCTGAGAACGGTAAAGTTCCAAATGATTGGAGAAAGGCAATTATCATTCCACTCTACAAGATAAATGGTGATAAAGGTGACTGTATCAATTATAGAGCGATTAGCCTACCAACTACCGTGGAAAAAATATTCATCAACATGCTTATTGGTAAGGTCATGGGAATAGCTAAAGAGAGGATCTGGGCACCCCAGTGTAGATTTACGCTAGGGAGATCGTGTGCGAATCAGATATGTAGTTTGAGACAGATTATAGAAGAAAGTTTGCGAGTAAACAACAAAGCATTCTGTGCATTTCTTTATCTAGATAAAGCTTTTGATGAGGTGGATAAAACTAAACTTAGGGAAGTCCTGAAAAAGTAAGGAGTGAGTAGCTGGCTTCTGAAAGCAAATCTGAAACATTCTGAAGGCGTTAAGCAGAACTGCATTATGTGCTTTTGGATATTCAATATATACATTAATAAATGTCTGAGAATGGCTCTATAAGCAGAAAAAGAGTTTGAATGCAATACAGTGGAAGTGTGTAGACAGTCGTTTGCAGATGATAATATTGTTACTGCAGAAACAGTCGACGATTTGCAGAAAATGATAAGCATGCTGGACACCATAATGAAGCGCATGGGTCTTGATATTAACGTGAATAAAGCAAAAATTATTATTGTGCTCGAAAGAAGGGGCCACAAAACAGTGTGCAACATTGCCTTAAACGAAGAGAGGATATCATAAGTTGATGATTCATCGTATCTTGGAAATTTATTTACTGCTGACGGAAAGATAGATCCCGAGATATACAGACGTACTATTACTGCAAGTAAAAATGTATAGCAGCGAGACCTGGACGTATCAAGAGAAGGATAACAGTGAACTGAACACGGCGGGCATGCTATTCCTGTGAACTATATGCGTTCAAAAACTAATATACAAAGCAAGCAATGAGTGGGTTTTCAAAGAGTATAGTGTAGGAGAAAGATTGATTCACAAAAATAAAAGAAATTTCCTGAGATTCGTGAATGAGGTCCCAAAGAGAGGAGTTATAAAGAGTAGTGAAAAGTCGTATGATGGCTGTGCTCAACTTTGAACCTGGTGTGATTGCTAGAGAAATTGTTCAGCGACTAGTGTCGCAACATATTTGTGGTAAGTGAGTGTGATTTAAATGAGCGATAAGCAACTTCTTGATTGATCCAGAACTTATCCATTTTCCTGCGCATACCTTAATTACCCTTATCCTATACATTTCTTCATCTCCTGTACTGCAACGAGGCTAGAGCCGAACGAGTTACGCTTACCACGAGAGGCATTTGGCTCAATCGTATGAAAGTAATAAGAATAATATTAACAATAATAGTAATAATAATAATAATAATAAATTTTGCACATCCACCTGATGTTTGTGTTCAAAATACAATATTCGACATTTGTTGTTAAAAGTTCCAAATGTCGATTGTAGGGTGTGCATTTGAAGGTTTCTTGGGTTTGATATATATATATAATTCTTATCAAAATGAGGTTGTCCAGGTTATGGTGTTCAGGAGAGGGGGTGGAAGGGATAAGCGAGGGGAGTGGAAGTGGAAGGTGGAGGCGGTGCAGGAGGTGAAAGAGTTTGTGTACCTGGGTTTCCTCTTTCGGAGGAATGGAGGAGTGGATGGTCATGTAAAGAAGAGAATTAGGAGTGCAAATGTTGTGATGAGGCAGGTGTGGGGATTGGGAAAGAAGTTGTTTGCAAATGATTTCGAAAGGAGGATGAAGCTGTTTGACTCGTTGGTGATGAGTGTGCTATTGGATGGAGTGGAGGTGTGAGGGTGGAAGAAGAGTGAGGAGGTAAATAGGGTACAGGATGGGTATGTAAAGTGGACGCTGGGGTTGGCAAAGAGTAAACCTAATTATATTGATAGGAGGGAGACGGGGAGAACGAGTTTAGGGATTTTAATAGGGAGCCGGGCGTGTAAGTGTGAGGAGAAATTTTTGGAATTTTTGGAAAGCTGGTGAGGGAGTATTGGTAGGAGAGGGAGAATAAGAGGAGGGAGGGGAAGATGGAAGATTGGAGAGAAAGGTATTTCAGAAAGAGTGGTCTGCATAGGAAGGAAGTTAGAAGGAGTTACGAGGATGGGAAAAAGATGTATGAGGTGGTTAAGAAGAACGGCATGGAGAGAGAGAAGGCTGAAGGGGAAGGAGAGGTAAGAGGCTCAAAGTTTAATGGGAAATATGGGTGAATTATGCCAAGGGAGAAAGCGCAGTATTTGTGTGAGAAAGGAGAGAAAGGAAGTCAGGAAACTAAAGCGAGGATGAGATGTGGAAGTATGAAGGGTTTTAATAGGTTCTGGCTTCCTATGGAGAGGAAAGTATGTGAATTGTGTGGGAAGGGTATGCAAAGGTGAAACACTGGTTGGAGGAATGTGAGGAGGCGGAAAGGACTGGGATAAACATGGAGGTATTGTTGCATGAAAGAGGGGACAAAAGGGCGGTTACATGTGTAAGGGAGGTGTTATGTAAGATGGAGAAGAACAGAAGAAAGGAGGAAGAATGGAGAAGGGAAGATGTGTGAGGAGGAGAGGAAGTAGTAATAAGTATATTGTAAATAATGTAAGTAGTAGATAAGAAATAGTTAGTAACCGCGGAGGCAAAGTTTGGCAATGCGAGACTGGCGAAAAGTAAGGAATTGCGTGCGAGGCGAAGCGCGGAAGGCAAGGCGATGAGAGCGAGCGAGTGGCCATAGTATTAAGGTGTGGATGGATGTTAGTGTATAAGGTGCGGATGGATGTGAGAGTTAAGGATTAATTGTAGAAATCTGTCGAACATGGTGGTGTAAGCAGGTCAATTTTTCAAGGCCAATAGGTCGAAGAATAAACTATCTACCTATCTATCAAAATGTGTTTACTGTTACTACTACTGCTACTGTGTTCACAAAGGAAAGGGTTAATTATTAGTTTTCGACAGAATCAAACGAAACTGAACAGGAAAAAATCTAGCCGGATTACACTGCTATAAATCAATATAAATGAGAAATAATAAAAAAAAATACAGGAAATTACTGAACGAAAATTACAGGTTACATATTGTTCGAGAGTGAATTTATATATTCCAATCGAAGGCAATCTAATATTTTGTGTAGCTTCGCGAATATTTGATAATTCAGTTGTTCCATGTTGCAGAATATGCAATGGTTTTCTAGAAACGAAATATCCAGACAGGATTTTTTTAACCTGATGAGAGATGAGAACATATTTTTAAAATTACGCTTGGGGACAACTCTGAAAAGTAAAAATGTTGATTCATCACAGCAAAGAGTACAGTTTATTCAAGTTCATGATGAGTTGAGTGTACCCAAATATTCTTTACTGCATTTAAAAATATATTCACCTGAAATATGTATATATATATATATATATATATATATAACATAATTATATTTACCAAGAGAAGTAGGCAAAACCGCTAATGTAACAAACAGAGTAAGAAAAACGATGCATATATTCTCTAGATGTTGGATACGGATTGAGTAGAGTGACATTTTTTCAGAGTCAACATAGTGACACCACCTTACTTCTTCTCACAGACTATCACTTTTTTTTACTAGGACGGCTAGAATATATATATATATATATATATATATATATATATATAATTCAAAAAATTGTTCAAACAACCACCGCAGGGTCCCCCTGGGAGCGACTGCCATCCATCAAAATGACACCGGCTCCCAGTAGAACCGC